>PVIU01004691.1:0-123465 GCA_004026605.1 Ondatra zibethicus
CTAATAAAAGTGCATAGTGGTTAGTTTGAGATTTTTTAAACATACATTTATATATATATGTGTGTATGCGTGCATGGACAACTTATGGGAATCAATTCTCTTCTCCCAGCATGCAGCATGTGGATTCTGAGCATCAAACTTAGGCAGTCAGGGTTAGCGTGTGTGCGTATGTGTCCCTGGCCCTCAGAAGAGTCTCTAGTACTGATCTCTCCTCTCCTGCAGACTGTGGTTTGTTGATGGTTTCTACATGACTAGATAGAATTTATTGTTTGTATGGGATTTGTCATCTTTGCTCTGTTTCTCACATTTTAGTAACTGTAAGAATGAATTCTCCAGTTTTCCTTTCTAAGGAGTGTTGAAACCAGGATTTTCTCATTCCTTGAAGCTCGTGAACAGTTTTCCAAGGACACTCATTGGATACAGTTCTTTGGCGGGTTTCCATTTTCTTCTCTGGCCATTAGACTAGTCATGTTTTCCCTTTTTTTTTCTTCCTTGAATCACTTTGAGTAGCACATTCTCAAAATATTCATTTTATTATGATTTTGATGTTTAAAACAAGTTTAATAGACTCTGCATATAAATTGGACTTCCAATGTGGTTTAATCTGAATTTCTCGCTTTGCCCCCTTGACTAGCTTTGCCCCTGTCCCCCCACCTTCAAGATCAGCTTTCAGGCCAACTTTACTCTCGTTTGAATTCTCTCATGATTTCCTTGGGTTTGTTTTGCCTGCTCTGAGCAGTCAATGTCCCATGCTGTATGTGAGGCTAGGTCAGATCTGCTATGGGAACTTCAGTAACATAATGGCTCAACCCTTCCCTTTGGGCTCATGGAGAATGAGCTGAGGTGGAGGTGAACTCTCTCAAGGTCACTGCTTTTCTGGGAGGGGCCTGGGAATCGATTCTTACTCTCTCTACTCTTTCCTGGGCATTGCTAAAGGTGAGGAGAGAATAGAGAAATGACATTTCTTGGTATTCTGACTCTTCAGTCTCTGACCTAGAATTCACAAAGGTGGCTCCACTCACATCTCATAGGTCAGAGATAGTCACAAATTCCCCTGGAAGTGACCGGAGCCTGGCCACCACCTCCCAGTTGCATCACTAGGGCTTCCATTCTTTCTGCACATCTGTCTCCCAGTCTTGCACTGTCTCCCTGCTGCAGATTTGAGAATGCAACAGAAGATCACAGAGCTTGGCTCTGAGATTCTCCTTGCCCTCCAAAGGAGCTGATCAGCTCCTCCCGAGGGGCCAACATCAGGAAAATATCCTCGGTCTTGCTCCTGCTCTTGGCCTTTGTACTGTAGTCAGGGGCATTTACTGCCATGCCCAGCTTCAAAGTTAGTTTTAACAAAGGTATTTTAAATGCCCTTTCTACAATGAAGGGAGTAATGAAGGGAACAGAAAGTCTCATCCTGCCACCGTGACATGACACTTCATAAGATTATTGCTGGGGTTCCATGAAATAGTAAATACAATATCCTTAGTGTAACACCTGATTATAATAAGCACTTAATAGATTATAGTTATTACAGGATCCCTTGCTGTGCTGAGAGTCTCTTGGACACAGGGTATGACACACAGGTCCCCTTTACCTGTGTTCCTGAGAACTTGAAACTTGTAACTTGAAACTGATGGCCGTTTGTCTTCGCCTCAAATCAAATCCAGTTTCTCTGTGATTAGCCAAGAACATGGTACGTGGTATCAGTAATGGCAGTAATATAACAGTCAGAGCGTGCCAGATCTTAGTGGCTCCCAGCACTGGTCCGGAGAGTGAGGACAGCTCTCCCGCCCCATGCCATAAGCATGCTTCTCAAGGAAGCAGCATCAGTTTATTTAAGCTTGTCTGTGACTTTCTCATGTAGTTGATTATGATTTCAGTCCCCCTGGATCATGAACAGTCCCCCTCTGTTCCACAGTTGCCTCCGTGGTGAAAGAAGAGGACACAAGATTGCCATGAGTCACACTCTGGCTTCCAGTATTTCTTTTGGAAGCAGCTTGTGCCACATCTGCCCTTTCATTGGTCAGAGCCGGTCAGCTGGCCACACCTCACTCCAAATACAGCCCTGAAAGCCAAGCTTGCTGCAGGCATGGAAGGGGAGACAAGGCTGCAGGACCTGTTCTAGGAGCCTGGCTGAGATACTTGGTGAGGACTGTTCTCATTGTAGCTTCCTTATGGATCGAGTGCTGCTTATAGACCCACTTTGCAGATGGGGAAGTGGAGGTGGAAAACAGCAGGGCCAGACTTGAGGTGCCTCTGGAGTGGAAGTCTCCTGCTCTCTCCCTAGTACCATGTTTTTGCAGCCACAGAGTCCCAAGTCCCTATAGTTTAGATCAGTGGTTCTCAACCAAGATCATCTGCATATCAGACATTTATGTTATGATATAACATAAATATATATTAAATATAACAGTAGCAAAACTGCAAGTTATGAAGTAATTTTAGTTATGAAGGTATGAAGTAGCAATGAAATACTTTAATGGCTGGGGTCACCACAGCATGAGGCACTGTATTAAAAGGCTGCAGCATTAGGAAGGTTGAGAACCACTGCTCTCGGTGGTTTTAGAAATGTTAATTAACTTCGCCTGACTTAAATAAAAATAAAACTGTCTCCTTTCCTTTTAGATAATGGAGTATCTTGTATGGAGCCTTAACCACAAAGCGCATAAATGAAATTTTGTCAATAGAATATTCGTTGCTGTGTTTCCTTTACGGAACTTCAGCAGAAAGGGCAGAAAGGAGCCCTTTGAAGGTTCTTTGATTTCCGTTGGGAAGGCAGACTGTGTTTCTGCAAAAGCCTTGAAGTTTCTTCCCCAGCTCAGGACAAAACAGCAACCTGACAGCTGTGTCAGGTAGACTAGGCTCTGGCCTCACAGTGACCTCACTGGCCCCCATCATCAGTGTGTGCATTCCCACTGTTGATGTGAGCATTGTCTCTTAAGTGTACCCCAAACTTGTGCATTTACTTGGCGGACCTCCATTCTGCCATTGCCCCCACTTTCGACATGGGGAAGGGCCGAGTGCTGTGGCTGCTGCTTGCACAGCCAGTGAGGGAAGACCCCGGGGGCGACATGCCCCTAGCTGCTGTGTTTTAATGATGGCAGTAGGGAAACGGGAGAGGATGTTTGACAAGGATGTAAGTTCTGTGTTGACATAGTTGCAACTATTTTAGCATTTGCCTAACATCGGGAAAATGTGAGAATGTAGAGAAGATTGTAGGATAAGGACACGGGACCCAGAAGTGCACTCAGAGGTGATGTCCCAACGCTAAAGCTAACTGCATAGGAAAGATTGGCAGGAAGTCCAGAGAGAGGGAAGGTTAAGCCTGCAGGACCAGGAGCCATTTCTGATTTCTGCTGCTTGTACATTTGCATCTGGATTCTTTCAAATAAACACACATTTCATTAAGAAACAAAAAAGAAAGCCTTCCAGGACTCAGTAGGAGCAACTGTAGTCATAGTTTCTTATAATCATATTTTGTGGTTTTGGATCTGAATGCAACATGTTGCAGTTCTTTTGAGCCCTGGTTTCAAATATGGGAGACTGATCATCTTTAGTGTTCTGGATGGGAGACCTCATTTTGTAGCATAGACTAGCCTGCTGTTGGGAAGTGATATAGCCCTGGACTTTTAGATCAGTGAAGCTAATCATGTTTTTGAGGGTTTGATGATAATTTTTATCTTTTCCTTTTAATCTATCTGAAAACTTGTCATATTTATGTACCATATTGGGAGCCATACATGTGCATGACACATGTGTGGAGGTCAGAGGGCAGCTTGTAAATGCTGGTTCTCTGTCATGTGGGTCTCAGGGATGGGGCACAGGTGATCAGGTGGGGCAGCACATGCTTTTACCCACTGAGCCATCATGCTGATTTGTTCTCTCTTTATAAAGAAAAGCCATATAATTTAATGGATATTTATGAGAGACACTCAACGATCTAAAGTAAATATAATGTTGAAATCAGGATAATTAGCATTTTACCTTAAGTACTAATATCTTTTAATCTGGTATATAAAAGTGATACTTATTTTCAGGATGATCATGTGATTGTGATACATCTGGATAAGGAGACTCCTGATGATGGTGATCATGTCTTTGTGCAGAAACGCTTCAGAATTCTGTATCTTTGTGGATGTGCACACTCCATTGTTATCTGTCAGAACTACTGTGGAGAATGCCCGAGGAATTAATTCTTGTGTTTCATTGCTACCAGGGTTTTCCATTTTTAGAGTTTTAAGGATGTGTGGGCGTGCATGAGTGTGTGTGTGTGTGTGTGTGCGTGCGCGCGTGCGTACATGTTTGTGTTCATGAGACACACAGAGAGAGAGAGAGGGGAGAGAGAGAGAGAGAGAGAGAGAGAGAGAGAGAGAGGAAACAAGTGCAGCCAGGCTTCTCTGGTTGTAGCAGCAGACTCTGGTCTATTTGGAAATGGATGGGGACTGCTCTCTAAACCAAAGGAAAAGTTGAACAGTGCATCATAGGAATAGCTCCTGAGAGCATGGTCACAGGGGATAGAAGACACTGGAGGGCTTTCTATTATGTGCTGTCACTGGGTCATTCAAGCTGCACAGACCAGAGTCTGATTGGTCAAGCTTGGGTCATGCCATTGGAAGGAATGATGCCATTCAGCAAGCCCGGATGCTGACTGAGTTCTGTAGGCAGTGGAGTTGGACCCCACCCACCTTGACCAGCTTGCTAGGGTTTCTTGACTTTTAAGGAAGTTATTTTTACTTTTATAATCCTGGTTAATTTCTGTAACTCTATCCCTGAAGTAATGTTTTCCTCCTTTGACTACAATCTTGGGTGTGGCTCAGGCTAGACTTGAACTTGAGACTTCCCGCTTCAGTCGGTAGAGCGCTGGCATTGCACAAGTGTCACCCGACTCAGCTTGTCTGCACCTTTTCCTTTTTGTGTCGTAACTGTAGTTCATGTCTGCAGCCTGAATGATTGCGGGGACCTTTCTATCTAATCTGGCCTTGAGGTGATTCTTCCTGACTTTACACTGTACTCTTGAACACAGTTTGGAAGACTATATCTTTTCTTCTATATTAAGTTTTCTGAGTGTTTTTTTTTAGGACTGTAGAAAATTATGTGTACCACTAACATATCTTAGAAATTGTTCTGGTTAGATTGTTTCTCTTTTCTTTTCTCTTCGTTTC
This sequence comes from Ondatra zibethicus, assembly GCA_004026605.1. Classification (NCBI taxonomy): domain Eukaryota; kingdom Metazoa; phylum Chordata; class Mammalia; order Rodentia; family Cricetidae; genus Ondatra; species Ondatra zibethicus. The sequence continues at coordinate 5,157 of PVIU01004691.1, forward strand.
TTTTCCTTTCTTTGTTCTTTTCTTTTCTTTCTTTCTTTCTCTCTCTCTCTCTTTTAAAATTTTGATACAACCTAGGACCATTTGGGAAGAGGGCACTTCAAATGAGCAACTGCCCCCATCAGGTTGGCTGTAGGCAAATCTCTGGGGCATTTTCTTCACTCATAATTGATGTGGGAAGGCCCAGCCCACTGTGAGCAGGGCCACCCTTGGGTGGCTTGTATAAGATAGCAGGCTGAGCAAGCCATGGAGAGCAAGCCAGTTAGCAGCATTCCTTCATGGCTTCCGCTTCAGCTCTTGGCTGACCTCCCTCATGATGGAGTGTGAGTTGAAGTAACCCTTTCCTCCCCAGTTTGCTTTGGGTCATGGTGTTTTATCACAGCAATAGGAAGCAAACTAAGATAGAAATTGACAGTCTATTAAGGCTCTGACAGGTTCTGCAGTCTCAAAAGCCTGGTAATGTGTATCTCTAGGAATGCTTTGGTTACAGTGATAACCACTCTTGTTCAGTGTAGCTTACACAGTAAAGAAACCTTAACTTTCCTTCATAAAAAAATATTTTAGTGGGTTGAAAACTAAAATAATCATTGGGAACAGTATGAGGTTTCAGCCCTCTGCACGGTTGCATAGTGTGCAGATAGCTGTAAAGGAGTGTTACTTCAAATGACAGGCCATCCAGAGGTGGGCCAAGTTCAGGCACCTTGTGATTTGGGGGCTCCCGTTGTCCTCCGTTTTTCTTTGCTTTATCTTCATTAGTATTTTGGCCTTCTTGGGCTTTTTTTCATGGTCCAAATACAGTTGCTGTAAAGAAGAATGCTGTGCCATTTGCAGCAACGTGGATGGCACCAGAAGTCGTCTGGTTCCGTAGATCACTCCTCAAGGGACTGGAGGCTCTGTCTGCTTGTGCAAATGGAGGCTTACATGTTGATTCCTACTGGTGTCATTTATTGTGTTTTGTCAAACTCAGAAATACAAGTATCCCGCATTCTCTCACATGCCGAATCTGTGTTTACATTGTTATATGTATATACCTATATATGTAAGACACACAAGTAGATAGGATACTCTGAGAGGGGAGGAAGCTGTCAAAATAAGTGGGGAGGAGATAAAGAAAGGATAGTAGAATATATATGACTATATAGAATATATAGGAGACTATTAGCCGGGAGGGGACTGTGAGGTGAATATATATGCAAAGGATAATGATATATATGTATGAAAATGTCACAATGAACCCTTTTCCTGGTGTACTAACAAAGACTTGAGTAAGAACTGAGGTTGCTTGCAAAACAAAGGTGACTTACTTCCGCATTCTTCAATCACAGAGATAGGGAAAGGCACCATCTAGAAGGTTCTGCTCAGGCCATAAGAGTCCTCTCATCTAGTCTAAGCCAACGTATTTCATATATTTACACTTGACCTTTACCATGGGGTAGGGGAGGGAATGTGGTGAACTGGTGGGGCTCAAACCTGTGTCTTTGATCGACTGCTGACTGAAATAGGCCCAGATCCATCAGGACTCCTTCAGAATCGGAGAGAGGGGGCTTCTTCTGACTCAAGAGACTATGGCAGAGGGATGAGCACCTCAGTGAAGTCAGAGCTCACCAGAAAGGAAGACCAGAGGCGGAGGCTGTGGCTCTTCTACACAGTGCCTGCCCTCCAAACACAAGAACCTGAGTTTGACTACCCAGAACCCATGTTAAAACCAAACCAAGGGCTGGAGAGATGGCTCAGAGGTTAAGAGCATTGACTGCTCTTCCAGAGGACCCGGGTTCAATTCCCAGCACCCACATGGCAGCTCACAAATGTCTGAAAAATCAAGTTCCGGGGGAATCTGACACCTTCACACCAATGCACATAAAATAAAGTTAAATAAACCATAAAAAATATTAAAAAAAAAACAACAAACCAAACCGAAAAGGGTAGCAGTGTGTTCCTGGAACCCCAGCACTGAAAGGGGTAGGATGGAGACAAGAGGACCTTGAAGCTCATTGGCCAGCCAGTTTGGTTGAATTGATGAGCCTCAGGCCCCGTGAGAGAGTCTGTCTCAAAAACCAACTGTGAGAACTCCAGATATTTGAGCATCCATAGGTGCCTGAACACATGTGTGCATGCACAACCACACTAACAAGTACATGCCACATCCATCTCCCCCCCCACACACACACACGCTAAGAGAAAGCGACAGCTGGGGGTGGTGGCACATGCCTGGAATCCTAGTACTTAGAAGGTAGAGGTAGGATCACAGCAAATCATACATAGTAATTTCTAGGTTAGCCAGCACTGAAGAATGAAACCCATTTCAAAAAACAGAGGCAAGCAAGCCAAATTAACAACAAAGAAACAGAAAGGAAGGTGAGGTCATTGTGGTACAGAGCCAACACTGTTCTCAGTCACTTGGTTTAACCCAGTGATCTGTGGACTGTGTCCTGGGGAAAATCAGCCAGGGAAGGCCACGTGTTTCAACTTTGACCAAGCCTTGCTTCTCCTATCTCAGCAGTTCCTTCTATTCCAGAGCACTAGTTCACACGGACGGTTCTGCTTCTGGCTGTGTCTTCAGCAAGTCTTTGCACCCCTGGCACAGTGTCCACGGTATAGAATTAGTAAGGGCTCAGAAAACGGTTGGTCACATTTATTCTGAGAGTTCAGCCCTCCCAGTCTCGCCGTATGGCTGCTCTTTATGTATCACAGCGCTCTGTTCAGTCTCTCCTGCGACCTGCCTCATCCCATTTTGATTTCTGGTTGCTGTTACTTTTCCACTAGGGTGGAAGCTGTGCGCGCTCGCATAGATAGGGGTTTAGTGTCACTCATGGTGCTGTGTGGGTCCTTTTCAAGAACGTGGTGATGAGACCCTCTGGATTGTTCTGAAAGGACTCAAAGGTGAATAATTTTTTTTTTTAGATTTATTTTACTTTGTATGCATGGATGTTTTGTCTGTATGCATGAATGTTAGCCCTATGTTTGCCTGTTGGATCCCCTGGAACTAGGTTACAGATGGCTGTGAGCCACCACATAGGTGCTGGGAATTGAACTAGATTATCTGCAAAAGCAACAAGTGCTCTTAGCCTCTGAGCCTTCTCTCCAGTCCCTCAAAGGTGGATTTTTTTTTAAATCGCTATTTTTGATGGTTGTTTCAGGCAGGGTCTCACTCTATAGGCTTGGCTGGCTGGTTTAGAGCTTGCTATACTGACTGGGCTGGCCTTGCCTCATGGAAATCCTTCTGCTCCTGCCTCCCTAGGGAAAAACCAAACCGGAGAATGCTTTTCTTAATTGAAGTTTCCCATGCTAAATATGTAGCTAACCATGCCTTCATTGGAGCCAAAAATGTTCTGTGCTAGAAGACAATCTGACATATCTTTAGAACCCTTAGAGATAATTTGTCTTTAACTCTAAAGCACAGTTTGCAAATATTTATTCTGCTATTACATAGTCCAATCACAGGGGGCCAGGTACAGTGGAAGGCATGCCTGTTCATGGGGCAAAGATGCCATTAAATGGATCTGTATTTGCAACCTAGTGCCACAGCTTAGGTCCCTGGAAAGCAGATCCTGAGAATAACCCGCAGAGTGTTTGGTAAGAAGCACTCTTAGCGTCTCTCTGCATGCATGGAAGGGCACGAAAGAACTGGGCAGAGGGATTTGCATGGTAGTGTGTTTTTCATGACGACCTCATCAGATTCCATGCTAACTTCCAGAACTAAAATAAGTTCAAAGTTACCCTGCATTGAGGAGAGAAGGCAGGAGAGCCTTTGTACCTTTTCCCTGGTCAGATCTCCCAAGGTAGGACATGTTTTGTGGTAGGCCTGGTGGTGAGGTCTTGAGGATAACCCAGATGAATAAAGAAAGGTCTTGTCCTCAAGGAGCTTGTATTCCAGTAGGGACCTTGAGACACAAGCACACTGCAGAAGTTGATTTTTGTGTTTTGATTGTGCCCATGATAGCTTGAACAATTAGGTTGTTTGGGAGAATGGAAGCATCACTACATCTTTTTAGAATCAATTGGCCTGGGAACAGAAACCTATTGAAACTGGGCTTTGAAGAGAGCGTGTGGTCTTGACAGATAAAGATGAAGAAGAAGCATAAATGAAAACATAGGAAACTATGGTAACGAAGGAGACACAACACACCTAAGATACATAGCTGGGTGTGTGTAGAATTTAGTCCTTAACTCATTCGATAGCTTGAGATGTTGGTAGGCAGCGTGCTATGAGAGCCAGATCTAAATGCATTAATAGGCAGTTATCTCTGAGACAGACTGACGAATGGGAGAGAAAGATGAAGGACATTCTATGTTGTGTCTGACCTGGTTTCTATAAAAAGCCCATTGGAGCAAATGGCTTCCTGAACACAGCAGTTACCATGTTTGTAAATGCATGGATCGTCTCTGGGAGAATAGAAAGACTGTTCACAGTGCCTTTGGATAACTGAGACAGGGAAGGGAGTCCCCAGTTTTGACTGCATGCATGGGCTTGTTTACCTCTTTAAAAGAAAGCAAAACAAAAACCAAGGTAGTTGTCCGCATAGCCTTTTGGCATTTTGAAACACCTTGTTTTTCTTAACCAAAGCAGTAGACCGGAAATTACATGCTAGGTTTAGAAAAGTCCCTCCTGACCTAGAGGGCTGTGGTTTTTTTGTTTTGTTTTTTGTTTGTTTGTTTTCAGTACACACATTAGAAAATGGCAGATCACATTCAGGCAGGTCAGGACTCTTGGTCCCTGGTTTTCCTGGGCATCTTACCTGTCATTGTTGGCTGCAATGGTGGGTCTCCTTGGAGCTGCCCTATACCATTCTGTCCATGCTGTCCACTTGTTATGAGAATGCTGTGTATGCATGGGAGCTGTGTGTATTGTTGTTCTTGGCTAAGCACACACAAATGTATGGGCATACAGACTTAGCTCCTACTGCCAAGACTCATGGGTGAGTATACTAGTTTGCTCTATGTTGCTACGGTAAAACACCAGCCAAAACCAACTTGGGGAGGAAAGGGCTTATTTGGCTTACAAGTTACAATCCATCATTGAGGGAAGCCAACATAAGAGCTCAAGCAGGAACCTGGAGGCAGGAATTGAAGCCATGGAGGAACACTGCTTACTGGCTTGCTCAGCTACCTTTCTTAGGCAACTCTGGCTCACCTGCTCTGGGCTGGGCTCTCCCACGTCAGTCAACAGTTAGGGAAATGCCCAATGGCCCATTCTGATGGAGGCAGTTCCACAACTGAGATTCCCTCTTTCCAAGCATGTATAGGGTTGTGTCAAGTCAACAAAAACTAGCCGTGACTGAACACGCTAGCCTCAGGAGTGATACAGGAAGGCTGTCTTTTCCCCTGGCCCACTGAGCTGCAGCCGACTCTCCTTGAGACTCACTGCCGTAATGACCTCTCACCTTGGGTTTCAGATATTGGAAGCTGCCTGCAATAACTTGTAAGAACAATTGCTTTCTTCTCTCTCAAGGTATGATAGTTCGAATACAAACGCCCTCTAGAGCTTCTTGCATGGAGGATCTGTTGCCAGATGAGGACCTTTTGAGAAGTGGTTGGATTCTGAGGGCTGTTACATCACCATTAGATTTTGACGGGTGGTGGTATTGTGGAGATATGGTGAGTTCCTAGCGTGGTGGTGTTGCGGAGACGTGGTGAGTTCCTAACGTGGTGGTGTTGCGGAGACGTGGTGAGTTCCTAACGTGGTGGTGTTGTGGGGATGTGGTGAGGAGTAGGTGAGGAAGCTAGAGGAGGGGTGGTCACTGGGGGATGAGTCCTTGGGGCTTTGTCCTGCCCTGTAATTTACTTTGCTGCTTCCCGGTGGCCATGACATGTACTGTACCCTCCCTACCTCGATGGACAGAAGCCTCTGAAACACAGGCAGCGTAAATCTTCCTCCCCTTGAGTTGCATCTGTCCTGTGTTCAGGGATGATGGTGAAAGTCACCATTGCACCAGGGTCCTGGTGGCGTAAAGTCGTCCGCAGCAGCAGCATTTGCCAGACTTTCTTCATCAGTTGCCTTCTGGACCAGACTGAAGTGCATGTGTCCCTCTAGATGGGGTCCTGTAGATTCTCATCCTTTCTTGGACAGTGGGCAGCATGCTGAACCATGCATCCCTGTCTTGTCAGTGTCCAACCTGGTGCAGGATCTGCTGAGGATCTGCCTCAGTTTCTTAGCATCCCTTTTAACTCCAGCTTTCTCTCTACTTTCATTTGTTCTCCCTCCTTTTTTTTTAATTTCAAAATACTTATTTTACATTTTAAACCGGTAGGTTTTCTAAAATGGTTAACTGTTCGGGTCAGGTTGCTGGGAGGAAACCACCTGACTTTCCCACATCCAGTGACCCTTTCCCTCCTGCTTTGGAAGCCCTGCTTCCATATCCAGAGAAGCCTCTTGTGCCTGTCCTTTTTGCACCTCACTTTTGGCTTTCCAGAGAAGCCAGGGCAGAAGGGCTCTGATGCTGGTTGTTCTTCTGACTTTTGAAAAGATCCCTGCTTTCCCTTCCCTGATCCTCTCTGCCTCCTGGGGTCCTGTGGACTATAACAGAGGGGGATGCGGAGGAGGTACCCAGCGATTATGCTGCGAGTGGTTATGGTGAGCAGGGCTACACATAGGTGCCTTTTGCATTCCCTTGCAAAGACCTTCTCCTTATACTCATTCACGAAGGGGAGTGAGCAACTCCCACCCCCACCCCCAGGCAGTGAATGCTTATTGTGTTCAGTACTGGGAGAAATAGAAATACAGAAATAGTCTTAGTGGTGGGGTGGGAGTGAGTAGAGGAGGCTGGAACAGTGAACAAGACATTGTGACATCCAAAGAGGTGATGAGTAAAGGATAGGAAGGATCTGAGGCAGAACCTGCAGTGATCATTGGGACCCATGGTAGGTGTGCGGTGACATGCTGCTTAGAGATATTCCGGTAAATAACAGGCTTGGATGTATGACGATAATCCCTGATTTTATCACCTAATGGTGTCCTAGCCTTTCAGCCGCCTGGGTTTTTATAAGCACCTCCCATGGGTTTGTGCAAGCACAAAAAAAAATTACCTAGGCATGAATTCTCTAGAGCGTGTTCCCATCCCCAGGTATCTCAGGACAGCGTAAACTGTAAAGCAGGTAGAGCCCCTGGACCTCCAATTTTGAGGAGGCGGGCCAGCCAAGGAAAGGTTAAAAACAATGGCTCCAAATCAAAGCGTATGACTAGCAGACTAGTGCCCAGTTAGTGCCAGATGCTGCCCAGGTTCTAAACTGGCCGTCAGTGAATGAAGCTAAGATTACAAAAAACTTATGTTTCTCTGTTTCTTATTTTTGGGAGACTTTGTGGAGGAGAAGAAATGTGAAAAGGAACCCTTAAGAAGAGATCAGTTAAATAAGGAGACAAGCAGGCAGTGCCTGGGATGGGAGCAGCGTTCAGAGAGGTGGAATTGGAGTTTTGCGGGGCAGATGGAGTGTGTAGGAGGAAGGGGCTGCTATGGGGCTGGTAGCCCCACACTGGGAAGGTTGGGCACACACTGACACGGGGCCTGTTAGGTTGTGGGAGGAACTGAGGGCAGTTGAAAAGGGCGTAGGATTATAGACATGATTGGTTTAGAATGTAGTGTAACTGAGAAGGGGGGGGGGCTAGGAGGAAGGTAGCCAGCTAAGAGAATGTCAGTAGAAGGCCCGTGTCATTGATCCTCTGAATTTATAGCATATTTGAACTCCAGGAATGGTCTTTTTTATTCCTTCCTTTCCCACTTTCATTCGCTGTAAAGCTGTGAGCTTTAACAGTGAAGATGGCCTTCCTCAATTAGGAGCATCTGAAGGCAGCCATGTGGCACTCTGTTAATGGTGCTTTATGCTTTTCTTAAGCTGCAGCTAATTTGAGTAGGTTGTGGTAAGGGATTATATTAGGATAAGAACACTGCGTATCCATCCCTGTCTTTTGGAGAGTATACCATGAACATTCCTTGAACATGATAAAGAGGTATGAAAAGTAGAAAGAAATTCTAGACCATCATTATTTTCATATGTGGTTTTCTATGACGGAAGTCCAATCATCTCTGCTGAAAACAATTGGAATTACTAAAAGTTTATCAAGTTTGCACGGATAAAAGACAGAGTGGCTATAAATGTGTGAGACACACCAGGCCAGACCAATGACCGATATAGAGATAACAGGCAGCATCACAAATGGCAGGTCTTACTCTCCAGCGTGACATGACAGCCTCTCCTGTGCATCATACGAGAACAGTGTTTAGGGTCAAACTTGGGCAGCAGTAGAGGAGAAGCAGACAGATCACAGAGCTCCAGACCTCAACACTCCCTTCAGTTACTCTAGAGTTCTCACTACAGAGAAGTTCAAGATGGCTATGGTAGAACTGAAAAGAACCGTAAGCAACCTGGGTTCTGTTGACCTCTAGATAATCTCCAGCAAGAAGTGCATAGCTCCCTCCTGTGCTCATGAAGCACTCACAGAGTTGGCCACATTTTCAATTAAAACCAACCATAACAAATTGTAAAACTTAAAATTATACGAAGTATGTTCTTTGACCACAGTGGAATTCAGGTAGAAATCGACAAAGACTTGATAGAGGAACCCAAATGTTAAACAGTGTTTAAACTTTTACATAATCCGTAGATTAAACAGGACATTTCATAGGGCATAAAATTATTTTGAAATAGAATAAAGATAGAAAATTTGTGGGGTGTGCTAAAAGCTTGGAACTTTATAGCATTAGCTGTTTTTTTATATAATAATTCCAGTTTTCATCTGAAAAATTACAAAATAAGTTAAAAATTAAGCAGAAGAAATAAATACTAGATGTGAATGGAAATCCTTGTTAGAATAGAACCCAGAAAAAGAGTGGGAAGGAAAAACGAAAACTAGAAGCTAATGTTTTGAGAATGTCAGTGTATCTAATCCAGCCAGGCCAACTATGGGAAGAGAGAAAACACAAAATATGACATCAGTCAAAGAGGGCTGCCACTATACTCAGTGCGTCACTTAAGGACTTTTAAAGGTACCCTAAATCACTCTGAATATAAATTGGACAAGCTAGATAAAATATCACAGTTTATGGAAACCCACAAATTTCCAAAAGTCCGCATAAAGGATATGAAACCATGAATGGTCTTGTTTCCATGAAGAAATGGGGGAGAACTCCAGATCTACACTGTTTCCTTGGCAAAGTCTGCCAAGCATTTAAAGAAATAATGTCCATTCTACTGGATTGTTTCAGGAAGCAGGATACTTCCCACTGCTTGGTGAGGTCTGTCTTGACTCTGCTGATAAGGCAAGACAAAGACATTACAAGAGAGTGTAGGCATTAGCTACAAGGGTGTGGATGCAGCCATTCTTAAAAACAACTAATTAAGCATAGCCATATATCAAAGAATAATACTATAACCAAGGGACGCTTACCCTGGGAATGTGGGCTTGGTCTAACATTTACAAAAGATTTCATGTAATTTTCCACAATAAATTAATCGAGGAGGAAATATCATATGCTCCTATCAACTTGTATAGGAAACACATCTTGTAAAGTTCAAAATCCATTCATGATAAAATATCAAACTGGAAGTTAAGGGCTTTGATAAAGGGCATCCCAGAGCACCCAGAGCTGAAATCGTGCACTACATCCATTTCTCTTAAGACTGGGAAGGGTGGGGATGCTCTCCTTCACCTCTGCTTTCTCTTGTGTTAGAGATCTCGGGGAGTCCTAAAAGGGAGATGAACGAAAATGTGTGCAGCCTGAAAAGAATGACCATTGTGCTCATTTAAAAGTCCTTTAAGCTTTCGTGTGTAGCTAAACATTTCCTAATATAATTTTTGAAATGTCAATCAAAATTGAAAAAGATCACTCCTTATGGTAGGTAGAGAATGTACTTCCATGCTTATGGGAGTTGAGATTCAGGTTTATTTCAAGGTTATAGCCCAGGAAATAGATTTGGCAAACTTTTGTCAAGTCACCGCTTGGCATTATTATATAAATAAGTAAGATGAATCTTGTCCTTGAAAGATGCATGTATGCAATTCAAGAGCCATTGTGCTTAAGAGAGAGGATAGCAAGAAAGAGATTCTGCTTACAGTAAGTGTGTTTTCCCAACACCACAGTCTCTTTGCTGAGGCATGGTACAGCATATGGAGTCCAGTGATGGCAGGCTTTCCAAGTGGCTAGTGAAGCAGTTAGAATTAAATGTAGAGCTTGGCAAAGAAGAGAGAGTGGTGAAGATTTTATATCATACTACTGTAATAGTTCCAGGAAAGCTGAGTGCATGCATCTTTACTTCCTCTGCTTTTTTTCAGCCAACATCTCCTAAGTCCTAAGACCCATGGGAAGGGATACATGCTTCTTGGCTGCATGGAAGAAGTCAAGGAGTTAACTGTGGTTCATTGCTCTAATCCCACTATTTCCAAGCATGCCCATTAGATATTAGTCTGTATTTGGAAAGATACTTGGCCCTCGTGACAATCTCACCAATTTGGAGGATTTAGGATCAGTGTGAACAAACAGCTGAGTTAAATCAACAAGAGAATTGGGCAACTTGATAAGGAGTAAGACACATTCATGAGAGCACACTGATGAGCAAGGACTTTGATGTCTCCAGATGTTTTCACTCACCAGAATGTCAATGAGTGAGGTCGGCATTCATGTATAACTGGGGTTCTGAGACTAGACTGTTTTGCATGCTTGGTTTTTGTTCACAAACTCGTCAAAAGGTTGTTCACAGAAAATGTTCTCAGTGTGTGCTGAGCCCAGAAATCTGCCTGGTCACGTGTATTCCCACATGTCAGCCTTCATACCCCCAAGGAAAATTAAATCCATTGCACTGTATAATAATCACGATTCGAAGACCATTCTCCATGTTGTATGAGGATGGGGCCAGTAGCTCTCCCTGAACCTCAACTCCGCAGGCCCGTAGCAGTGGCTATCTGACCAGTGCTTTGATCGCTAAATACTAACTAGAGAAACAGAAGGGAGGTCAGGGGCATAGCATTTATCTTTCTTTTCTGAGTAGTATAAACCATTGCCTTTGGACTTTCTTTTTTCAGTGCTGCATATGTAAAAAGCAACTCAAACCAAACACTCAGCTGTATGTTAGAGGTCTAGTGATAGGTTGTGGTGAAAGTAACAGCAGCCTAGTTTTTCTTTTCTTTTCTTCTCTCTCTCTCCCTTTTTTAATTTTTAAAATTTTATTATTATTTTTTGTTGTTGTTGACATCTTCCAGGATCATTTTTGACAATGCCGGAAGAAGGTTCATAAACCTTATCAGCAATAAAGCCCTGTGGTCCTGGTGCTGGGATGGCCTAGAATTTCACTGTAGGTAACAGTTTGAGTTGTTTGGCTTTCTATTGCTGTACTGGTGTTGAGAATATGACCTTGCGTGTGGTCAAAGGTGACTACAATAGTGGAGCAAATCGTGATGCCCTAGTTTTTATCTTTGTTGTTTTATTATTTATTTTTTCAACCTGATAGAAGCTAGGGTATTTGGGAAGAGGAAGCTCCATTGAGAAAGTGCCTCGATTAGAGCAAGTCTTAAATGATTGATCTGGGAAGGCCCAGCCTACAGGGTGGAGGTAGGGTGAAGGAGGGCAAAGCCATCCCTAGGCAGGTGGTCCTGAGTTATATAAGAATGCAGGTTGAGCAAGCCATGAGGAGTAAGTCAGTGAGAATGGCTGAAGCTTGGTCTCTGTTTCAGTTCCAGCCTTGAGTTTCTGCCCTGACTTCACAATAGATTCTAATGTGTAATCTGAAATAAACCCTTTCCTCCCCAAGTCGCTTTTGGTCACGGTGTTTATTTTAGCAATAGAAACTCTGACTAAGACACAAAGGTACAAGGCTAGATAGTGAAACTTTTAGGCTTTGAGAGATAATACTCAACTTTGTTGTTACAGTGTAAAGACATCACAGACACTGAGTAATGACAGCATTAATGTAACACAGTGAGGCTAATTAGACATCCATATTCGCATTGCAGTTTTAATTTACACAGATTACAAAATATTCTTTCAATACCCTATCCATGAGTCATGCTGGGTTAATAACCATTGCTGTTAATTATTCAGGGAAAGAAGTCCATGTAGAGTATCACCCATTTGCAAAGAACAAGGACGAAACTGTCTAATAGGCTGTGGGGCAGTGAAGGCAGAACTTAGGCAGTTCTGTGAGATTGGAGCGTGGGGGAGGACCCACAGTGCAGTGATGGTTCCCCAGTTCCCCAGGCCGGTTTATCTACTAGTCTCCATTTCTCTGGGCAGATATCTGACTCCACACACCAAAGGTAATATTTATTCTTTTTTTGTCTTTTTGTTGTTGTTGTTTTGTTTTGTGAGACAGGGTTTCACTGCATAACAGCCTTGACTATCCTGGAACTCGCTCCATAGACCAGGCTGGCCTCATAGTCACAGAGATCTGCCTCTGCCTCCTGAGTGCTGGGATTAAAGGTGTTAGCCACCACCTGGCTGTTTATTTGTTTCTATAGCTCTAAAAACTTCTACTTTGTATATACAATGTGCTTTCTTTGGCGGTTCATCTGTTGACGGGCACCTAGGCTGGTTCCATCACTGGACCAGCATGAACAGTGCTGGTGTAAGCATGGAGGTGGCTGGATCTCTGTGTTCTGCTGACTTAGGTTCCTATGAGTATATACTCAGAAGTGGTAGGGCTGGGCCATATGGTAATTCTATTTCTAGTTGTTTTAACCTTTGTGCTGATTTTCACAGTGGCTGCCTACTTGACATTCCCTTCAGTAGCATGTAAGGTATCTCCTACCCCACCCCCTGTGAATTCCTTACCATCCAACTCACATGGGCCCTGATTGTTGCTTCCATATGCTCCTTTTGTCAGAAGAATTTATCTTTCATTTTCTCAAACAAGACTATTTCCTTTTTCTTTTCTGCTTTCTAAAGACTTCTCTGTCACCAATACTTTCTTTCATAGACACCTTCTACTCCTGAGAAAACTGAAGCTTTGTTGTTGGATATGCTGGCTAATTTGACATGTCAATTTGACTGGACCAAGGGATAGCCAGGTTGTTTGTAAGCATCATGTCTCTGTCTCTGAGGATGTTTCTGGAAGGGGTTAGCATTTGAGTTAGTGAACTGAGTCAGGAAGACAAGCCTTCATTTAGTGTGGGTGGGTACCATCCAGAAGTCTGAGGACCTGGATGGAGAAGACAGAGGAAATGTAAATTCTTCATTTTTGAGTTGGGTCATCTTTTTCTCTTACCTTCAGACACTGTATCCCAGATTTCTCTTCGCCTTACGACTTTCACTAGCAGCTCTCTGCCCTAGGGTCCTCAGGACTTCATCCTCAAACTGAGAGTCACTCCCTGAATTCCTTGGCTGTGAGGACTTTAGACTTGTGCGTGCCTGATATCCTTGGTTCTCCAGTTTGCAGATGGCTGGTGGAGGAACTTAGCCTCCATCTTCCTTTCTTTTCTGTTGCTCTGATAAAATTCTCTGACACAAACAACTTAAAGCAAGGGGGATTTTCTTTAGCTCTCAGTTGCAAGGCTACAGTCACCGCAGTAGGGCAGCCAAGAGAGCAGGAGCTCGAACCTGGTGACTATCCTACATCCACAGTCAGAAGAAGAGAGCAACGATTGTATGCATGCTGGTGTTCAGCTCAATTTCTCCACCTTATGCAGTCCAGAATCCCCTTCCTAAGGAATAGTACTGCCCACAGTGGGTGCTTCTTCCCACTTCAATTAGTGCAATCAAGAAACTTCTCTCAGACATGCTCAGAGACCCATCTCCTAGGTGGTCTTAGTTTTTGTAAAGTTGATAGTTAACACCATCACAGCTTCCAAAGTTCTATGCGCCAGCTATCCCAATAAATCTTAATAAATCTCCTCCCACCATCCTTCCTGCACTATTGACTTTTGTCCTTCAGCAAGCGCTAATACAGATGAGTTTACTTTGCCATTCAGCTGCAAAGCCAAAAGATCTGCTAGCTAAAGCCACCATACCACCTGTTCTGATGGAGAAGGCAGCTTCAGGCTCTTCTGACGTCCGTGTCGGCTCTTCCTGAATCTTATACAAGTATCCCTCTCTCACTTTCACATCCAACTCTCCTTTCAGGTAATTTGATCCACCAACCTTTGAGACGGTTTGGTCTTTCCAAGCTCACCAACATAAGCTCTTAACCTTTTGCTCCTTGCGTTCCATTGCCTCCCTTTTATAGCCAAACCCTGGAAGATTTGCCTGGGTTCACTGTTTCCATTTCTGTACCTCACATTCGCTACCCTGCCCTGTCTGGCTCCTAGCCATACGGTTGCATCTGTACCACTTTCCCCAAGCTCAGTAAGTAGAAAAGGCACCAGCTGGCACACTGCTGAATGCAGCACACACCTTTGCATCCTTCCTTGTTCACGGTTCAGCAGCACAGGGGGTTGTGGATGGAGTGATACGATAGCCTTCTGAGGTTTTCCTGCCCGCTTCATAGCTATGTCCTTCACAGGACAGGATGAGTCTCCTGGGTTATTTTGTAATCTCTCCCTGGGTACTTTCCTTCATGACCTTGGCATCAGTGATGGTTCTCTGCAGGTGACTCACACTTGCTGCTCATCAGCCCCTTCAGAGATGCAGATGGGCTGTGCAAACAGAGAGAAGAGTTTGAATTTTGAGCCAAGGAGCAAATCTGGTTGTGCTGGCATTTTCTGCTGTGTGCCAAATCAACAGCAGAAAGGAAGAAGTAAACCAGGGAACCTGTGAGGATGCTGCCAGGCTTCAAGGAGCCACCAGAGCTCAGCCAGTGCCTCCCATGTCTCCAGATACATGTTCAAAGGTATCCCAAACTCACGACATTCAGGACCTAGTTAATGGTCTTCTGGCCAGACTTCCTCATCCTGTGTTTGCCATCACCAGAGACCTGCTTGGGTGAGTCACAGTCCTTGATACCATTTGGCTATAGTGCACACTGGCTGTTTCTCTCTTATTCTAGCATACTAGCCAGCCCAGGTTGCCTTCAAAATGTAAACCCGAGGACATAGCCAATGAATTTCATTTGTTTCTGTTGCCAATTCTTCCTCCTCCTCTCCCTCCTCTTTCTTCTTTTCTCCCTTCTCTTCCTCCTCTTCTCCCTCCTCTTCCTCTTCCTTATCTTGTCCTCCTCTTAATGTAGCCCCAGGTGGCCTCAAACTAGCTATATAGCTGAGAATGGCTTTGAACTTCCGATCCTTCTCCTTATGCCTTCCTAGTGTTAGGGTTATAGACATTCACCACTGTAACCATCTCCTGCAGTGGGGATGGAACCCAGGGTTTCCTGCATGATAGGCAGATACTCTACCAACTGAGCCACATCCCCAGCCCTGAAATACCTTTATCATATATACATATAACATATGTATATATGCACATATCATATACATATATACCTATGATATATGTATATATACATATATCACACACATATACCTATGGTAAAACTTAATTTGTAAATCAGAAGCAGTCGCAGATTAGCAGCTCTAACTAGTTGTTATTGTTATGATAAATAAAACAATTATAGCAATATAAGGCAATGAAACTTTTATGAATGTGATCACAAAATATCTTATTGTGTTAAGACAGCATTTTACAATTTATCCTATGTGAACCTAAATCACCAGCCTTTCTGTTCTTGTACTTTGGACTCCTATTAAGTAAAATAAGGGTTTCTTGGGAGCTGGAGAGATTCCAGATGTATACTCACAGTGTATAGAGGTATACATATGTATACATAGGAGTGTACATATATTTATGTGCATGTATATGTACATTCATGTGTGCATGTGAGCATGGAGACCAGAAGCACAGATCAAATATCTTCCAACAATTGTTTTTCACCTTTTCTTCCTTCCTTCCTTCCTTCCTTCCTTCCTTCCTTCCTTCCTTCCTTCCTTTCTTTCTTTCTTTTTTTTTTTTTAAGGCAGTCAGTGTCTGTCATTGAACGTACTGATTGACTAGGCTGGATCCCACCTGACACACCCGACCCCAGCACCGTAGTTACAGAAGCATGCTGGTGTTGCTTGGCTTGTTCATAGGGTTCTGAACTCAGAAGTGCTTTGCAGACTGAGCCATCTCCCCAGACCCCTTATTTAATTTTTTTGATGACATGAGGAACTGTTTTAGGATTTGTAGTGATATTTCATTTGTATTTTAATACATAAAGCTTACATGAAGGTCAGAAAAGCAAAATAGCTAGCCACTGGCTCTTACCTCTACCTCAGTCTGAAATGGAGATCCTGCCTCCAGGAATCTCAGAATGAGACTGTGTGTGAGAGCTATCTCCTCCCGTTTTATCCTCTCTAGGGTTGGGATTAAAGGCGTGTACCACTACCATCCGGTTTCTATAGCAAACTAGTGTAACTACTGTGATTAAAGATGTGTGTCACCATTGCCTGATCTGTAAGGCTGACCAGTGTAGTTGTTTTACTCTGATCTTCAGGCAAGCTTTATTTAAATGAAATATCACTACAGAGATTCAACAAAGAAAGTGTGTGTGTGTGTGTGTGTGTGTGTGTGGTGTTTGGGCTGATTGCTTATGAACAGTCACCCTTGTGATGGTGCAGTGGGTGAATTTGGCATTTGCAGGGTGGGTGCTGAGTTGTAGACTCCGCATGTTGCTATTGCGGTATTGTGTCTGAAGGTTCACTTTCAAGGACCCCAGGTTTTTTAAACCTTTGTTGAGTGGATGAAGCCTAGCTGCATCATGAATGGTAATCTGATTTATTCAGATCTACTGATTTAGTTATTTATCACATATATAATTAGAAAAAAAAACACTTCTTAGCAGCATCTAGATAGGTAGGAACCCCAAACTGGAGTCTAGGGGTGTTAGTTAGTGTTTCTGTTGCTGCAATGAAACACCATGACCAAAAAGCAATCTGGGGAGGAAAGGGTGTACTTGGCACACACTTCCATTTTGCTGTTTATTATTGAAGGAACTCAGGACAGGAACTCAAACAGGGCACAATCCTGGAGGCAGGAGCTGATGCAGAGGCCATGGATGGGTGCTGCTTACTGGCTTGCTTCTCATAGCTTGCTCAAGCTGCTTCCTCTTAGAACCAGGGCCACCAGCTCAGGGATGACATCACCCACAATGGGCTGGGTCCTTCCCCATTGATCACTAATTGAGAAAATGCCCTATAGCTGGATCTCATGGAAACATTTCCTCAACTAAGGCTCCTTCCTCTCTGGAGACTCCAGCTTGTGTCAAGTTGATACACAAAACCAGCCAGTACAAGGGTTTGTCACAGCTGCCATGGCTCCTGCATCTTCAGCATCCATCCAGCCCATGGCATGTGGAAGCTACTCAGTAGATATTGGATATAGGTTTGGGAGTGTCAGATCTCTGTTTCCAGCCATTGTTAGCACGAGTCTGGGTAATGTTTTTCAAGGCTACAGACAGTATGTCCTATTCAAAAGCCTCTCACCCTCTTGGTTTGACTGATTTACTGTTTTCCGCTCTTCCTCTCTCTTTTTCTCCCTTGGCGTTTTCTTGGGTGCAGCACTAGAGCCGACGTGTGGTTGAAAACAAGCTTTACGTAAGGAGATAATTGAATTTTTATTTCCCAGTGCTCTTAGGTTTCCCTGGCCATTTTGGCTACAGCATCGTAGTGTGTTAATTTTCTACTTCTGAAATCAAACTTTTCATCCTGGCCCTGTCTCCAGAGTGTTCTATTTCTGTCATTGGTGCCAGACACCAAGGCAGGAATGCTGGGAGCCAGCTTTGGCTTTCCCACCCCCGCTCTTCCCGCTCCCTTGTGATCTCAGGATGCTCCTGGGTCTTCCTTGCGGTCCTTCAGTTGATCCTCTCATTCCTTCATTTCTTCCAGCACACTCTACAAGGCTCACACCACGATATTGGACTAATTATTGGCAGCCCCGACCTATCCCATCCTAACTGCGGCCAACAATCCTGGATGGCTTTTCGTGTACCCTGTCCCTTCTCCTTGACACCCATGCTTGGGCCTCAGGGCTCACCAGGTTCACATCTAGAGTGGATTTCTTTCTTACCTTTCCTTCACTACAGAGGGCTAAATTTCTTTTATAAGAAATGCAGTTATTTTGAGTTCTTTTTTAATACACCTTTTTCTTATTTAATTTTTTCTTTCCTTTTTTTCCCTGATAGAAAGTGGGAATGTGTTTGTGTTTGCCTTTTGCCGTGGATGTCCTTTAGATATCCCACCGCTTTTCAGTCTCTCTATCCATAATGCAATGCTAACATGTGGTTCAGGGCTTCTGGTTGCTTATTCTCTGTCAATTCACGGTGTTATCTGTGTTTATCACAGTTATATGCTTTTATGGCTATAATACTTTCATAAATGCTATATTGTTAAGCTATGTGTATAATTTTGTGTTGCTGCTATCCAGAAGTTTTTTTTTTTAAATATACATTATCAGTAACCTTGGTGAAGTTTCTTATCGGTTTTCATAGTTATATCCCTGTTAAATTATACAAATAATATATGAACTTATATAGCATTGTTGATATTTGCCCTTTTTTCCTACAAAAATTCCAATTTTAGATAGTTTTACCTAATAGTCTGCACATATTGGTACTTTTTTATTCCCTTATAGTGTTTATTTATTTATTTTGCACTCTGTATTTGCTAGAATGTCCAGAACATGTTTAAAACCCCCTGGCAGTAAGTATCCTGTAAATCTTTAAATACAGGATAAATTGTGTTTATACCAGTGATGAGTGGACGATTCAACATGAAAATAATCTACTAATTTCAACTATTTCATTTATAAAAAAAGAGAGAAAATCTATACAATTACCTCAATGGAAACAGAAAAACACTAATACAATTCAATATCTATTATAAGTAGAAAAAGAAGAAAATATCTCATTGCAAATGAGGCCTGTGCATGCCTAGCAGACCTGATCCCGCCACCTGCCTGGGAGTGGTGGTGGTGACGCTGAGCTGTGGGCATGATCTCAGCTACTTTCCTCCTGACCCCCAAGTGGGCACATAAGCATCTGGTCCTGAAGCGGGTGGCGGGCATCAACCCCAAAAAAAGAGCCACAGCTGTTCCTGTAACTAGCACGAATGGGGAACAAGAACCAAATCCAGAAGCTGAGAGAGAGAGAGAGAGAGAGAGAGAGAGAGAGAGAGAGAACATGCTTTACATTGGCATTTATAGTATAAGAGGCCACGCCCAAGTTGGCTGGTATCTTAAAGGCTACTAGCTGAAGGAGTCCCACAGCAGGTCACTTACAGTTTCAGAGGTTCTGCCCATTATCATCATGGCAGGGAGCATGGTGGCATGCAGGGGGACATGGTTCTGGAGTAGCTGAGTCCTATATCTTGCAGGCAACAGGAAGTTGACTGAAAGTCACACTGAGGAAAACTTGAGCAAAAGAGTCCTCAAAGCCCACCCCCCGTGACACACTTCCTCCGACAAGACTTCACCTCCTAATAGTGCCACTCCCTTTGGGGGGCATTTTCTTTCAAACCACCACAGCCTCTATGATAGAAACATTTGAATGCCAAGGAAAGAAATGGAAAAAGACACTAAAGATAGAAAGACCTCCCGTAAGATGGAGGAAGGGTAGATATTGGAGAAGGGAATATGGTATCTACATTAAGGGAGTCATTTTAGGATTGGCAAGAGTCTTGGCTCTAGAGGGGATCACAGGTGTCCACGGGGATGTCCCCAGCTAGGTACTTGGGCAGCAGAGGAGAAGGTGCCTGATCTAGCCTTGTCCCATAGTCACATTGATGAATATCTTGATCATCACCATAGAAATTTTGTCTGATGGATGGAGATAGAGACAGAGACCCACATTCACATCAGAGCAATGGACTGAGCTCCCAAGGTCCAGTCGAAGAGCAGAAGGTGGGAGAAGATGAGCAAGGAAGTCAGGACCGGGAGAGGCTGGTCCACCAACTGAGACAGTGTGCCTGATCTAATGGGAGCTCACCAAATCCGGCTGGACTAGGACTGAATGAGCATATGATTGAACCGGAATCTCTAAATGTGGCTGTCAATGGGGGCTGACTGAGAAGCCAATGATAATGGCACTGGGACCTGTCTCTTCTGCACGTATTAGCTTTTTAGGAGTCTATATGGATGCACACCTTCCTAGGCCGGGATGGAGGGGGGAGGGCCTTGGGCTTCCCACAGGGCAGGGTACCCTGCCCCCTCTTAAGGAAGCAGGGGGAGGGAGGAGGGTTAGTGGGGGAGCGGGAGGGGACTGGGAGAAGGGGAAGAAGTGTAAATTTTTTGAATGAAAAATAAAAGAATATTAAAAAAAAGAAAGACCTCCCATACTCATTGACTGGCCAAATTAATGTGAAAAATGGCTGTGTTATCAAAGGAATACAGATTCAATACAATGTTGTCCAAACTATAATGACATCATCACAGAAACAGAAGAAATATGGAAATACCAAAGACAAAAATGGCAAAAGCAGTCCTGATCTGAGAGAGTGTAGAGTTGGCACTGTTACCATACCCAATTTAAAACTGTATTATAGAGACATAGCAAGACAAAGAGTATAGTGTAGGCTTCGAAGCAGCTAAAAGAAGTGGATCAAGAAGTAAGCCCATACAGTACCACCACTTAATTTCTGACAAAGGTGTCAAATGTTCATTGAAGAAAATAGTACTAAGAAACCTGGATAGCCACATGTGAAAGATTGACACTGTATCCCTGTCTCCATAGTGACTTGGATGTAGGACCTGCAACAGGACGGCAACAAAAAGCAAAGCTTCAAGATACAGGCACAGGCAAGGATTTTCTGAACAGGGGTCCAGTAGCTTGGGACATAATAAGAGGGATGGACAAATGGGATGGCACGAAGTGTAAGAGCTTCTACACTGCAAAGGAAATTTTGAACAGACTAAGAAAGAACTTAAAAAGTTAGGTGCCCGAAGTCTCACTAATCCGTTGAGTAAATGGATAAATGGACTGAATAGACATTTTTTTTAAATGTGCAAAATCTAATCAATATGTGAAAAGTACATTTAACATCCTCAGCTGTCAAGAAAATGCAAATCGAAACATTCAGATTCTGTCTCCGCTCCATCAGAATGGCTGTCATTAAGGAAACCAATGATAATAAATGCTTGTGAGGACATGGGAAAAGAGGAATCCTTATCGGTGGTGTGTATTTAAACTGGCATGGCTACTATGAAAATCAGCGTGGAGGTTTCTCAAAAACCTAAAAGGATTACCACAGGACCTTCTGCTCCTAGGTATATAGCAGAAGGATTCTGAATCAGTACACAGAGATACCTGCCTCTCCCTGTTTACTGAGTTATAGACAGATAGACAGAAGAAGGGATAAAAAAAAATGTGGTGAGTCTATATATACAGTGGAGTTTTATTCAGCTGTGAATAAGAACAAAATTAGGTCATTTGCAGGAAAATAAGTGTAACCGGAGGTTACCATGTTAAGTGAAATAAGCCAGTTTCAGGAAAGATAATCACATTTTCTTTCATATGCAGAATCCAGATTTAAATCCATGTGCATATATTATGTGAGCATAGAAGTGGAACTGTGAGGGGCAAAGACGGGACCTCATGTGAAGAGGTGGGTGGGGACAAGAGAGAAAATTGGGGCGGGAAGCCATTTTCATACACAAACACACACATACACACTCACAAACATGAGAGAGAGTGGGAGAGAGAGAGAGAACAGAAGGAATCATTTGTGGAAGAACGGACCAGCAAGAGGTGGGGAGAAGAGAAGTGAGGAGGCATGGATATGAGCAAGGCACAATGATATGTGCTTTAAAATGTCATAACGAAATCCATTATTTTGATACTGATTAAAAAATGAAAGTAGAGGGGTGGGTGTTTTGGGGGAAGCAAGCTGAAAGAGAGAGGGTGATGGGTATATATGGATAAATATTGTTGTAATCTATTGCATACATGTCTGAAAACACCATAATGGAAGTCACTATCTTGTGTGACTATTTTAATATGAATAAACTAAAACACCCTTCCTTGTCTTGCAATTTAGGCTTCTTACCACTGTGTGGCAGTGTAGGCACTCTAGCTTTCCAGGTCCTGAAGGGCTGGGCTTGCTATCTTTCCATACCTTGTTTACCCAAATCCTTTTCTCTGCTAGAAAAGAGGTGTGCATCTCTTCCTCTGATTGCTAAATTCTCTCAGGCTAAGGTATCTGTTTTCTCTCTTTTAATGTTCTGCAGAGAAAACCTTATTAATGGTGATCTTTAGGGCTCAAGCCAAGAGGGGTAAATGCCTGACTTCCCTAATTCTTCCACAGCTCTTAGGATTTTATCTCCAGCCCTATCCTAGAAGTAAGAAGGTAGAGAGAAGGGATCGATTTATCTGATTTCTACATCCCTGCTTTTCACACAGATTTACAGGCACTATCTCATGATTCAGGTTTTGTGTCGTCATTGGACATGTCTCCAGGGCTGTGTTAGACTTCCCCTTTATACTGTTGATATGATGACTCAGGAAGGTGTGGTGAGACAAGCTTCTAGGTTCCACAGCATGGGACCTCTGGTGAGTCATTTTGTCCCAGAAAGCTTAAGTCCTTCACTTTATGAGGAGAGGGTGAGGTCAGGAGCCACTGAAGACTCTTTCTTCTAGTACTGAAAACAAAATTCCATGAAATATGTTATTATTGTTTTTCTTTTGATAGGGAGCTATTCCAGACAGCTCTCATCTGGTGTTTTGCTTAATTTGCACACAGTGATTAATTTACACACAAGCTTAGCCTGTATCCCTTGGCAACACTTAGCAACTGCCTGCTTTCAGAAAGTAGTCAGCTGGATGGTTTAAAGAGACAGTGTCCTAAATTGGGCATGGTGATACTTGCATATTACTTAGCAGTCTGGAGGTAAAGAATGAGAATCAGGCAATTCAAGACTAGCCTCAGCTACATATTGGGTTTGAGGCCTACCTGGGCTATATGAGATTCTATCACAAACCAAAAACACAACAGAAGAAAAAAGCAGAGAGAGAGAGACAGAGACAGACAGACATATACACAACACATAACACACACCCTAATCATGGAATACAGCTATGCAGATAAGGTTGGCCTCATCTGGGGTATATATCTCCTTCTGAATTTAAAGAAATTTTCCATATAAGTGTATTTCACTTTTAGAGGAACAAGTCAGCCTTACAAGGTCTGGCTTCCAACAGAACAAGTGATCTATGATTTTTTTTTGGGGGGGGGAGTTTAGAACCAAAGTCATTCAAGACTGCAACTGTGGACAGCCAGAATGAATCTCACATTCTCCCGATGCCTCGGTTTTACAAACATAGAGGGTACAGCGCTCCTTCCTTGTCTAGTCCCTGGGTTTTCCAGAGCTGCGTGAATTTTATGAGATTCGATGAAAGGCTGGAAGGTTAGCTTCTTGAGAGAGTGTGTATTGAGTGCTAATGCATTTCAGAATGTGGTCTCATTTCATGTAGTTCCTATAGCCACACAGTGGTGTTTACTGTAATCCCAGCGCTTAGGATGCCCATTAGGAGGACTCTGTGTTTATGGTCTGTGTTGTGTGTTCCAGGCCACATACTCAGACCCTTATCTCAAGAACATTACAAAGAAAACTCATAGTTACACAAACCCCAAATTCAGACGTGTGCCATGTACCTAGGAGGTTAGTTAGCAGTGTTTCCTAAGGGGATGCCTCTTTTTCAGAAAATGTCTTGCAGCCACATAGCTGGTCAGTGGCAGCCTGGTCTTCAGACTCTGGACAGCCAGAATCCAGAGCCTGTGCTGTGTGCAGCCTCTTCCCATTTCATCCGTCACTTGTCTACCTGTCAAAGAGAGACAGAGCTGAGGATTACCAGAAGTGATGAGCTGAAGGCTACCGGAAATGACCCAGTGGTAGATCACTTGTCTAGTGTGAACAAGACTCTGAGTTTAATCCCCAACGTCACCAGCATAAATTAAAAAAAGAAAGAAAAGTTGGTGCTAGTTAAAAGGTAAAGGCAAAGAGAACAGGGTCCCGTGCTAAAGGAACCACTTAATCCTATAGGAGGTGGCTGGGCCTTTCCAAGGGAGACAAGCAGTTTGGAGTGGACAGGCAGGGGCCCAGTAAAGTGGAAGCTCACTGAAGGCTGATTGGTGATGAGGCCAGTAGCCTTTGCAGCTGGTAGTAGGAGAAGTTAAGTGTCTGTCCCTGACAGGTACTGGCAGAGGCATCCTTCTTCCTGATGGTGGCACTTAGAGGAGGCTTGTCAGGTCCTTGAAAAAGATGCTTTTGAGTTGTAGGAGATACAAACCCGTCAGAGGGATGGGCAAGCCTTCACAGCTGCAAGCCTATTTTAGTGTCCCTGGGGCCTTGTCAAGTTGGGCTAGAGAGAGACAGTTCATTCTTCAGTAGACTTGGTCTTTCTCAGGCTGCACTGTCAGGGGTGGGGCTGAGTCACCTCCCCATGCTAATGTTTCTTGAGTCCAGTGAATAGGAAGGAAGGGGATTGGCTATGGTTCTTAGACACCATGAGTATGAGATTGAGGTGATCCAGAGGAGAGCTCAGAGGAATCTAACTTAGAGTCACACCTATTGTTTGTGAATCCGAAGTATTAGAAGTCTGTGAGGATCATTCCTGATTGCTGCTAGTAATCTTGAACAAACTGATTCTAAGTCATAAAAATCACAGGTTTTCCTTGCTCAGCTGTAAGTCAGTCCTTGCGAGGCTGACCAGTTCCCTCCCCCACAGCATGTTGCTTAGTGGTGTGCTTCCCTTGCTTGAGCTTAGCCTTGCATGGGACTGTCTGGCTTCCTGTTGCAGGCCCAGGCTAGAGCCCAGCCATGGCAAGCTTCCCTCCCAGACACAGCAGCTGCAAGGGACATGGGCCAGGGAAGCAAGGGAAAGGATAGTGCTGAGTGTCCTGGAGAGCATTCCAGTCGCGCAGGTCCTCAGTTCAGCAAGTCACAGGTCCTCACTGCCAGCATTGAATATCGTGTTCCTGATTACCAAGGCCTTGAGAAGCCAGCACCAGCTGGCCTAAACTCACATTAACCTTCCTGCCTCAGCCTGTCTGGGTCTTTTGGTGTTTTGTGTTCCCTACATTGGGAGTGTTTCCCTGCACGGTGCTGTCAGCCTGGATGCTTTGCACTCGCTATTTCTGTGATACCTACTGTCCCCTTGGTTCACCACCTGGTCCTGCTTGTCCTCTGAATCTTCATCTTTGTCAGGACCCCCATTGCTAGATGCCAGGAGCTGCTCCTCTGTCCCCGCCCCTCTGCCTGCTCTTCTTGCTCCTACTACTCAGCCACGGAGTCTTGGGTTGCTCCCTTCCTTGTGGTCTCTTCCATGTGCCAACTCAGACTTCTTACTATGCTAAAGGTTTAGGGTCACAGCAGCTACCCCTTAAGCACAGGATACAGCCAAGTAAGGGAAAACCACCTTTTCCCAAAACATAAATCTCACTGTTACGTGTTTAATTTAGAAATAACATAGGAGGCTACCAACTAGTAATGGAGTGGTTTTAATATCCTGTGACAAGTTAATGACTCTGTTATGTGGTCTTTCTTAAAACACAGTTTGGCACTATATTCAGCTTTTCCTCTGTGGTGCTGTAAAGTGGTAGATACAGTGCCTGGGAGACTAGATGAAGGGAGGGGATGCTGCAGGTATTCACCAAGATGGGTAAACTGCACCAGCTTCACTGCGGGGCATGGGGCAGGTGTTCAGCTCTGTCCAAATCTGTTATTGTTCATGATAAGGTCTTTTAGTTTCCACTGTAAGCCCTGCTTCTGATGTTCCCTTTCCTTGATGTTAGCAAAGATGTTGAAGATGGGGCAACCTCGCCCCCTCATTAGCAGTGCTGGGCCTTTTACTCATTGGTCTGGCTGGCTTGAGTGTAAAGACTATTACTCTGACAGATAGATGGACTAACCTTGGGCAAGCATCTGCCTTCCAGAACACTTTTACAAATGCCCTGAGGCGTCTATGCTGAGGTCATATTTGATCACCTTGGCCCTGATGGCACAGCCACACAAAGGACTGTTTGAACCAGTTTGTTTGAGGGAGCAGTGGATGACTGCAACAGTCCCCACCTTGTCCAGAGGGGAAGCTTCCTGGGTAACCTACCAGAGAGACTGTGAGGACCAGTGCTAAGAGACAAGGCTGTGATTGGTCCAAATTCATCACTGTGATTGGTCTAGAATAAACAGCTGAAGCACCCCCCTTTCAGGCTATTGAAAGCTGCCTAGGCTCACTCAGTGAGTCAGCCGGGAGACACCCTCTCTTACTGCTTGCTTGCAGCATTGGGTCCAATTAAAGCCCCCTCCTCCCCCCTGCTTTGCTCCTTTCCTGCCTGCTGCCAGTAGAGCAGGCAGAGCTGGTAACACGATGAAAGAAGTAGCAGAGACAGCACAGAGCGACAGCAGCAGTGCAGAAAATAGCCGCATGACTGGACAGGCTGGCAAAGCCACAGCGAAAGTATGCAGGCAGCTTTGGCAGCTAAAGTAGTGGTGGCGATCTCAGGAGCAAATGTGGTGGTGGCTCGCTCAGGTGCTCGCCTGAGTGATTGTGGCTATATCAGCAGCAGGTGCCTGCTGCCTGACTCCTGTGCCTCACGGGGTACCCTAAACATTTTTGATGGAGGTGGAAGTGGGCACTCCAAGTAGTTGTGGGTAGTAACCAAGTTGTGGGAGGAGTTAGGCTACCAGCTGTATGACAACTGAGCTATTTAAGAGTGGCCAAAGCAGAAAGAAGAGGGGTCATGACTGAAAGAGAGTGAGAGACAGGCTGACTGACTAAAGAAGGATAAAAGGCTGTAAGTCAGAGGTCACCAGAAGAGTTCCATAGAGCGTCTCATCTTTTAGACCAAGAGCTGTGACACTGACCAATGCAAAGGCTTCTTTGTAAGGGTCCCCTATGCCTGAGGGCTTTCTGAGAACTGTAACACTAGGGGGCTGCTGCAGGTTCCACCAACCTTCTGATTGGTGACAAGACTACTACAGAAAGAGTGCTTGAACCAAAGCAATGAAATATGTGACAGTCAATTTTGTGATCAAGATGGCTACAAAGTAACTAATGGGTGGGTACTGTATACAGTGTGGACACACTGGAGAATGGATGGATAATCTTCGATGGTGAGATGCTCTGAGATTTCATCACACTACTCAGAATGACCCAGAATTTGAAACTTATGATTTATTTTCCACTTATTTATTTTGGATGGCAGTTGATTATAGGTAACTGATACTTTGGAACGTGAATTCACTAACTGAGGGTGGGGGCTACTGTGTAGCCTCTGTATGATACCTCTGTTACAGGTGCTGCTCAGCATTGAGAGTCAGCTAAATTAAACCAGAAGCCTAGGTGACAGGATCCATTTATGCAATCAGTGAGTCGGTGTTCAATGCATCTTCTGCATTCTGTTAGCACTGGGCATTCGAGATGATTTCCCCCTTCCCTTGTGTAGCTTAACTTCTAATAAAAGTGATTTTTCTCAAAAGAGGTACCACGTTTAGGTAGTAAAATAATGTGAAGAAATCAATGGAAAGCGATTAATGTGGGGAAGTTTCCAGCATATACTTTTAGGTTTCTTTTACATCTCTTTATTTGTAATCATATAAATATATGATAGTTTTGTTTTATTTTATACTTGTACTTAGCCCATTAGGTATAATTTATTTTAATCATCTGAAGCTTAATTGATTTTAATTATTTGGGAGTTGTGGTTGCTAAGGAGATTAAAAGGCAAGCTTGTTATGAGGCTGAAAGGGTTTGAAAAGCAAAAAGTATTTTTCCCCTTCATTCCAAAGCATCTTATATAAGGGAAAGAGAGAGCATCCCTTGAAACCTCATGGCTTCAGGGGCTCATCTTCCTACAAAGCTTAATTTAGAAAGGGCATATCCAACCCAGAGAGAAAGCTTTTCAACTAAGACATAAACAACAAAATGGTGTCAGCATAAATTTTAATTGGAAACCTAAAATTCAGTGGAATAGAGGTTTGCCAACAGTGGCAAGAAGAAGAAAAATGTGTGTGTGTGTGTGTGTGTGTGTGTATGTGTGTGTGTGCACGCGCGCACGTGCATGTGCATGTTTATGCTTGTGTGTATGCATGTCTATGTATGCATGTGTGGGCATGTATGTACATGCACATGTGTGCATGTGTGTGCATAATGTATGTGTTCATGCATGTGTGTATGCGTGTGTGTGCAATTGTATGCATGCATGCATACACAAGTGTGTTTATACAGTATCTTTAGTCATTGTGTTAGTCAGCTTTC
Source organism: Ondatra zibethicus (assembly GCA_004026605.1). Lineage (NCBI taxonomy): Eukaryota > Metazoa > Chordata > Mammalia > Rodentia > Cricetidae > Ondatra > Ondatra zibethicus. Next base: position 33,288 of record PVIU01004691.1, read on the forward strand.
CATAGCCACAACAGAACACCTGAGGTAATCTTGTAAAGAGGAAAGGTCTTGGAGTGTTGTCTTGGAGGCTCTCATTGACTGATTGGCAGTGCTGCTTTGGGCCTGTAGCAATGAATGCAGGGCATTTGTGGCAGAACAAACAGTGCACTTTGTGGCATAGAATGAGGGGAAAAGAGGAGGAAGTGGTGGCTTCACCATTCTCCTCGAAGGCTGGCCTTGAGGACCTCCCCGGGGCCTCTTAGAACTCTGTGTCCTCTCAGTTCTGTCAAACTGGAACCAGCACTCCAGAAGCTGCTACTGTAGTCCAGATCCAATTGTCCTAAACCTGGGAGGTCACAGCTTGTGTCCCACAAAGTTCAGCCACTGGTCTTCAGAAAGCCACTTAAAAGAGACAAATTGGTAATGAAAAACAGAACAAGGAGCTTAATTCAGTGTGGTGCTATTGGGAAGAGGACAAAGAAATCCAGTGACTCCCTTCCCTCGTCCATCTTTAGGGTCCTGAAATGAGGGTAAGGAGTAAATGGAAGGCAAAGGATGCACAAATCTAAGCAGTCCGGCCAAGGTGTGGTCCTACCCACCATTCCTCTGTCATTATTTGGAATCCTATGATGTGGCCTGAGAAGTTGTAAATCCTTTCTGGAGACAAATACTTCCACTGGCTGGTGCCTTTGCCTTCTGCCAACATTAGATCCTGGGGAGAGTCCCCTTCTGTTGACATCCATTATTTTAATAATCTGATAGTCAGATTTAGAGATGTATGTGTCTCTCAGAATATCTTCATTTCTGTCAGGTCATCACATCGTCGTTACTTTCTTCTTATCTAAAATGTATAAAAGCATGGTTGGCATTTCTGTGGACTTCACTTTTGCAAACATCTGCTTATGTAAATTTAACATAACTTGTACTTTTGTTAATTGGCTTTTGGCTTAATTGGCTTCTGAGATCCAGCCAAAGACTGAAGATGAAGAGGGTGTTCCTCTCCCACTCTGCAGCGCTCTGAGGAGATACTCTGGTTTCTACTCTACCTGAGGATGATTATTGTGCTTCACTGAGAACCCAGAACTCATTCTTTGCATCTGGGTAGAGCAAGTGTTAGGGACATGCAAGGCCCTGGTTCCGTCTCCCATATCTATATCCCCTCTTTGACCTCACAACTGTTTATTTTGGTTTCCCCTAAGCCAGTTTCTCCATTTCTGTCTGTCTTTGATGCTATTGTAGAGAATAACAGCCATGGCGGCCTTTGAGGATGGATCCTTCCCTGTGTCCCCATTGGACCCCTCTTCTTCCTTTTCTGGTAATATAGAGATGGGTCCTCTCTTTAGGATTAAATTACCAAATGCAAGGGTAGAAGTAGCTGGCCTTTGTTGAGGCCCATTAGGAAAAATCTACTTCCTAGAAAGGAAGGAAGAAAGGAAGGAAAGAAAAGAGAGAAAGGAAAAGGAAAATCTAAGTTCTATCTGTAGCTGTGGTTGGAGACTTGGCGTTCTGAGCTACGTAAGACATTACTCACTATAGTCTCATCCTCTTGGAGTTAATCTAGCTGGGCCTGTCAGTCACCTGACCAGGAATCCATCCCCAGGGAAGCGAGTGCACTTGAAGACATGCTAAGGAGAAAGGAGGACTAATTATCCCCGTATGGACACAATGTATGTATCCTTCAGAAACTTCTCCCTTAGGGCAGCTCTGGCAGTGCTTCTAGGAGGCAGACTGCAGACAGAGCCCGTTCTCCTTTACTAAGTCAGAAAAGCATAGCTTTTCCTTTCCCTTATCTTTGTTTCTTTTTTTCAGACACTGACCAAAAGTTTGAGCTTGCTTTCTCTGACACTCTGGGCTTTCCCACTCACAGTCTGGAGCCGCGCTTACCTAGTACTATGCAGCAACACGCTGCCTTCCGCGTGGAAGCCATGGTTCCTCTCGTTCTTGTCCTCATCGGGGCATCTGCCTAGATTCACGCTTGTCTGTTCTAGTGTTTATCTCTCAATCGCTAATAAAATTGCCCTTGAGCATTCCATCTACATGTGTTTTGTAATTTCTTTTATCAATAATTAGGTACCCCAAAACAAAACCCTAGTTTCCTCAGTAAAAATGGTAGGCGAACAAGTAGGTTATTTTATTGTGCATCTTAATTTCATAACAAATATTTAAGTAGCATCTTATAAAAATCTATTTGTTCCTTTCATGCATATTCTTTAAGTGTAATACCTAGAATTTTCACCATTATTAAAAGTGTGTGTTTATGGGGTTTCCCTGGGAAATACTACGTGGCATAAAGGTGGAGCATATATTCTGTTTGTGTGTATATGTTTATAGTTTTTCTAAAGAATCTTTATAAAATGTCTTGAAGAAAATACACCTGCTCCTCCTCCCATCCCTGACACTCTGTTTTCAACATAATCATTCTGTTGCTGAGGCTCTCTGCTGAGGTTTGTAACTGGCTTTTATTGAGTTTTTCAACTCCAGCTTCATTTCAGTGTGAGTTTTCTTTAAAAATTTAAACTCTGTTTTCAAATTGTCTTAGGATTTCGATTCCTGTGAATAAAACATCACGACCTTGGAGAGACAAGGGTTTATTTCTTCTTATGACTCTCGGGTCACATTCTATCATTGTAGGAAGCCGGGGCAGAAACGGAATCAAAAGTCATAGAGGAGCAGTGTTTACTGCCTTGCTTGCCATGGCTTGCTCAGCAGTGCTTCTTATACTCCCCAGGATCACCTGCCCAAGGGGTGGCCTCACCCTCAGTGGGCTGTGCCCTCCCACATCCATCATGGTCAAGAAAATGCCCCACAGACTTGCCTTCACTAAGTCTTATGGAGGCATTTCATCAACCGAGGTTTCTTCTTCCTAGATGTGTAGGTTTGTGTCAAGCTGACAGAAACCAACTCGTACTTGGATTGACTCCTTCATTTCGTCTGTCTATTTATCTTTGAGTAGTTTGACCATGTTTGCAATCCTTCTTTTGTTTCTTTGTCTGGGAGTTCTTCCAGGTTATTTTCAATAGGGGTTATTACTGTGGGATTTGTATTTTTTTTTTTTGAGGAGCTGTGTTATTTTGGTTTTTCGTATTGTTTTTATTTCTGTATTGGGATTTACACATCTGGAGTTAGTTAGCTGGTGGAGTTTTTCTTTCTTTTTTGTTTCCTATCTTCTTTCAGCAGGAGGGGGCTAATTCTTTGCAGGATTGGGATGTTGAGTCCTCTATTTGTCTGGCATTTGGAGGTACAGCCTCTATTCCAGGTCTTCTGCTTGTCAACTACAGACTGGTCTCTTCAGTGGCTTGGCTAAGGAGTTTGGAGGAAGTTTCCTCTGGCAGTGTAGACTGCTCCTGGGTCTCAAGGCTGGAAAGAACTGGAGGATCCTGGTCAGTCAGCTGTCAGGACTTCTCTGAGTCCTGAGTGGAGGTTTCCCAGCCACATGCAGTAGCTAACGAATTCCTTCTGAGGAGGTTGGGAACTGTCCAGGCCCCGCAAGGGAGCTTGGGGTAACACAACCAGAAGGTGCTGGGAAAGGGAGTGTGGGTAGCCTACCTGGGTCTCATTACTGTGTGGGATAGCATGTGGGTCCCTGGTGGTGAGCAGGCTGGGATCTGATGAGTTTCCAAGGGTAGGGAAGAGGGCCAGGAGGTGGTGATTAGATCCCTGGAAAGCAGCTGTTGGGATTGCTCCCAAGGTTCGGGGGTGGTTGATGAAGAGTGGGTAGAGAGGGTAAGAGCCAGAGGCAATGGATAACTGCAGTGAAACCGTGGTTTTTGGACACAATAAGACAGCTGCACATATGAACTCATAACATCTGTGACAGCATGTATAAGACCCGTGAAAGTTCAAGCCAGGCAGAACCCCAGCATGGACACAAAGTTGGTGTGTAGGAAAAATGGGGACAGATCTGGGAGGAGTTGGGGAAACGATGAATGTTATTAAAGCATTGCATGAAGTCCTCAGAGAGTTCATTAAAAATGAGAAGAAAAACTTTTTAATATGCCAAGTGGTCAGCTTTATCACTTCCACAGCTTACTCCCGGGGTTTAATTGTGCCCCCTATCATGACTCAGGTTGAAATGTCATCTCAAAGTTGCATGCTACTGCTGTTTGGGGATGGAGGTGATAAAGGCACTTCCAGGGCAGAATTTGTGGCTGTGTAAGATCCAAGACTGTAACCCGAGGGCCGGCTTGTCAGGGTTTCTGTCCTGCCCAGTCCCACAGCTGGGCAAGTCCATCTGTAACATGAGGGCCTGGTTGGTTTCTCTCCTCCCACCAGGTCCCACAGTTATTAGGTCCCAAAGAAAATCACACAGAGGTCTCCAGAAGATTATAAACTGATTGGCCCATTAGCTCAGGTTTCGTATTAGCTCTTGTAGCTTATATTAACCCATTATTCTTATCTATGTTAGCCACATGGCTCAGTACGTTTTTCAGTGGGGCAGGTCACATCCTGCTTCTTTGGTGGTCTGGACAGGAGTCTCAAGAGAGCTTCCTGCTTCCCAGAATTCTCCTATTCTCCTTGCTCCGCCTCTACTTTCTGTCTGGTTGTCCCACCTATACATCCTGGCTAATGACCAATCAGCGTTTATTTAAATCATGATTGACAGAATACAGACAATTCTCCCGCACGACAAGACGGCCCTTGCTTTCTCCCTGCAGATACAGTAGGGAGCCCTGCTTTCTCCCTGCAGATACAGTAGGGAGCCCCAGATGCTGACAGGTGCTGCTCTGCTGCTCTTGGATTTCACAGCTTCTAGCTCTGTGGATCAAATAGAACAGAACAACAACAATAGAAAACCACCACCATCATCACCACCACTACCACCACCAAAAAAAACCCCTTGCTTATAATTGATCTAGTCTGTAAAAAATAGACTAAGATGGCTACCTAACTTTGTGTTCCTAAACCTTGTTGGACTATGTGCAGAGAGGACTTTACTAGTGGTGCCAGCTGATAGGGTAGAGCCTGCGGGATGGTTCCTTCTAGGCCGTTTGTCTAATCCCAAAGTGCATTCTTTCTCCCAGGGGTTTCCCTTTATAAAGCATTGCCCTTTCTGTCTCAGAACTGCGGGCTTGCAGGCTTCTTTGCCATGCATGCCTCCCGTGTCCACCGCTCTTGCAAGTGGAGCACGTTTGAACTGCTTTGCTTTCCTTTGTTGACCCCTGGTCTCCTCTTACCACTCCTGTGGGCTTCATTAGCAGCAGGAGACACAGACCCCCCCATCCCCCAGGCACCACAAATAACCCATTGTTAGCAAAATAAAGTGCAGTTGTTTTCTGCAGGCTTTTATTTACCTGGGTAAGGCCTGGTCTCAAATAACATGTGTGATTTCCATGTCTGAACTTGCTGGCACTTGCCTTCATATTGTACTTTAGAGTTTTTCACTCTACATGAGTGGGAACCTGCAAAACACTAGTAGAAGTTTTCAACCATTGACAGACCCCAGATTTTGAGTGGCTTTATTGTTTTATATTTCCAATTTGTGTGGATGTTATTTTTTTTTTCATTTCCCTCTTGGCTCCTCTTCTTTTTCAAAAATATTCTTCATCTTCATGCAGGTTGAAATGATTTCCAGTATGGTGAAAAGATTAACCCAGAAATGAAGCAGAGTTGATCACAGGTTGCTAATGTCAGTTGCTGTAGGATACAGAGACTACAGTGGAAAAGGGGAGCAAGCAGAACAAAAAACCAGCGGCCATTCATGCCTAGATCTCTAATTTTTCATTTATGAAATCTTAGACACTCCGATTCTCGCTGCTCCCCCAGACACAAGAGCTCACCCGTTAGTGAAGCTTCCTTGTGCATTTCACCTTCTTCACACTTAGCTGCAGACGGGTTAATGAAATTTAGCTGTTAAGTATTGAAGACTTTTTTGTCATTAGAAAGTTTAGTGGTTGACGGGGATTCATGAACAGCGGGGCTTCCTCCAAGACCCAGATTAGGCACAAACCCCACCAAACACTTGTTTTCCCAGAAAGATCCTTTGTTAAGTAGGGAAGGAAAGTTAAAGTGGCTGCTTTCTGACTCAGGCAGGAGACAGCCACAAGTGACCTTGCAGGTGTCAGCTCTTTGTAGAAGAGAAAGAGGGGAGGTCTCTGTTAGAATGGGATAGGATGTGGTGGAAAGGAGATAGGGGACAAGGGAGAAGGGGAAGAGACAAGGATATTTGTCCTAGGGGGACAAAGGACTGCCTCTCAATAGAGAGGAGACAGACATGGCACATAGGCAGTTTAAAAAGGTAAAATGGGAAACCCTGTGTTAGGATGAGGTGTTTAATTTTAATTGGGCATGTTAATTAGGTGAGTGAAAGGGAGAGTGTGGTTGCTGGACTTCAATACTTCTGGACTCCGGTAGTCAGCCTCAGGAGGAAGTGACCAAATAAGGGAATCTAATGTAACAGTTTTCAGTAAGCCAGAGCGAATGAGGAAAAGGACAAGGCCTGCTAGAGTCACATGTTCGAATGGGCCATTTTCGCATCCCTACTATTCTACTTGGATCTGTTTTGGTGACCAGTTTCCTCGTGCAGTGTGGTTCAGATGCCACTGACTGCCTCAGCTTTGGGGAACACATCTGGTTAAGCTAAGTTGACAGACTGTTATGGCCAGAGGGTCTTGAGCTCTGTTTTTAGCTTTGTAATGTTTCAACCATGTCTTGGATTTATTCAGACGTTAGGTTTTTGTTTTGTTTTTAACTTTAATTGTGTGTGTGTGTGTGTGAGTGTGTGTGTGAGTGTGTGAGTGTGTGTGTGTGTGTGTGTGTGTGTGTGTGTGTGTGTGTGTGTGTGTGTGTGTGTGTGTGTGTGTGTGTGTGTGTGTGTGTGTGTGTGTGAGTGAGTGTGTGTGTGTGAGTGTGAGTGTGTGTGTGTGTGTGTCAGGCGGTAGTGCTAGTGGTGCACATGAATGCAGTGTTTGCAGAGGCCAGAGGAACAGAAGAAGGTGTCAGATTCCCTGGAGTTGGAATTACAGGCAGTAGTGAGCTGCTTGATGTGGCCAACATGGGTACCAGGAACCAAACCCAGGTCCTCTGCAAGAGCAGCACTTGCTGCTCTTAGCCACTGAGCCGCCTCTCCAGTCCTCTGATCTCAGTTTTTAAAAGAAAGCTGAATTGTTTTTATAACCAAGGGTCCACTTCCTGGCTCTTCTATGAGAATGGGAACATGCAGAGTTTGGCCTGGAAGAGCCAGGTGGGCCAGTGTAGGATACTAGGATGTGGCATCATGCCTTAAGACAGCAGATTGGGGGTCCTGTTCTAAATCATTGTGGGGACATGTGGATTTTACTTTCTTAAAATAAGATGACGTGATTCACATCAAAGATGCAATGAGTATAAATAAGAAAATATTGGGCTTCCTGGCAGAGTCATGGAATTCAGGAGAAATCCCTGTTCATACCAGGCCCTCTGGTACCTGTGGTGTGGGCACAGCCTACCAGCCTAACTAGAAAGAATACTGAGATCATATCCAAGGCCTACAGGATTCTCACTGTGCCCTTGAGATAGACAGACAGACAGACAGATAAATAGATAGATAGATTGTGTGTGTGTGTGTTCAGGTAGGTTGGTAGTGTATGTGTTCTTTCACTCTTGAGGAATGTTCTAGCAGATTAGAACAGACTACAGCCAGGGCCGCTGCCCCCCAAGCCTGGAAGGCTTGTCCTGTAGAATTAGCCACAAGTAGCATTGCTTGAGGAAGGGAACCCTTTTGAGTTTGCAGAAAGGCATGTCCTACCCTGACAGCAGTCTTGGAAATACAACACAGAGGAAATCCATCTCAGGAGTGAGGACGAGAGCTAGAAAATGGGGCCACCAGAGACTCAGCTTCTTTCCTTGGCCCTTGTTTGGTTCTGAGGCTTAGGAGTCACTGCAGAAGACTTCAGGTTGGGCAACTCTTGCCGTAGGTTGCAGACTTAGATCCATCTGGAGAAGGGCTCAGAGCCTAGTGAAGAATTGGACCTCTCACTCTGATTGGTTGTTTTGGAACAAGAGACGTTTACACGGTCATGTTATGATAAGAAGTGCAAGTGAGATAAGATATTTTCTCAGCGCTATATCTCTCGGGCTCTCCCTTGAAGAGGCAGCCACACGACGCTTACAATGAACACTCGGCTGTGCACACTTTCCCAGCCACCCTCTTTTTGTAAACCACGAAAGTATTTTGTATTTACTTACCCTTCTGACCATACTCACATATATGAGTTAGCACAAGTAGATGTGTCATTGTTTATGACTGCACATTATTTCATTACATTATAGTATGCTTAACCAGCCTCCTAACAAAAAGCACTTAATGTTGGAAGTGCAATATTTCAGAGCATTAGCCACTGTCAAGGAATTACTAATGAAAGTTAGTTTCGTAGTATTGCTAATTATCTTGAAAACTCAAAACATCTCCTGAGGCCCTGGGACCTGTTGTGACATCTTTCACGGAGGTGAGTGAGTGTATTAGTAAAAGGACAGGGTTGATGAGAACTCATTTGCCGTGTGCTCAGTTTCCCTGCCCAGGCAGTTGAGTTTCATTTCAAATACATATCCATAAAAAGGTGGTTCATACTACAAAGCAAACTCAGAAGACATCTTCTTTTACACAGAGAAACTTCCATAGTTCTGGGGTAGAGCTTAGAGGTTTTTGTTGTTGTTTGTTTTGTTTGTTTGTTTGTTTGTTTTTAGATTTACTTATTTATTATGTATGTACTGTTCTGTTTGGATGTTTGCCTGCACTCCAGAAGAGTGCAGATCTCACAATAGATGGTTGTGAGTCACCACGTGGTTGCTGGGAATTGAACTCAGAATTTCTGGAAGACCAGTCAATGCTCTTAATCTTTGAACCTTCTTTCCAGCTCAAGTTGAGAGTTCTTTACCAAAGCATTTTTAGGCTGTCCAAGGTTAACCCATGAAGTGGCATACCTCCTTATTGTATTCTGACCCCTTGTCAGTTTTATGCCTCTTACCTGTCCTCAGTCCAGCATAACATGACTTGGTTGGCAAACTTCCTTAGAATGATAATTGAGAAAAGCTGCATGGGCTGATCTGACAGGTATATTCACATGGCTAGGTGTGTCTCCAGGGAGTGGATTGACAGGTATATTCACATGGCTAGGCATGTCCCCAGGGAGTGGAGCTCGGGAGGTCTTGGGGAGCAAGCTGCTCTGCATGCTGCTGCTCTCTTGCAGGTGCCTAGGAGCACTGCAGGAGATGCCAGCCCACTTGATCTTTATGTATTTTGCTCTTTTCTCCTCTACACTTTCCATGAAGTTACTATTGATGTAAAAACAAACAAAAACTTAAAAGCAAAGTCTCAGTTTATTTGAATTTTTCAAACAATTTCAGCTTAATCTGGCTTTTCGCCTGAGCCATTATTGTCCCTAAAATCATTATTGCCCCTGAGATGCTCTGGTGTCAATGCAGGGCAGGCTAGCCAAACTCATCTGGTCTCTCTTAGGAGCTATGGTATTTTTAGGGTGGACTCATGTAATGTGTAGTTTTTCAGTAAAGAGTATATGGCACTGTGTCGGTAATATTCGTGTTCTGTAAATAATGCCACAGTGATGAAGTAACCAGGAATGTCAGTTAGAATATATTCTTGGCCAAAGACAAACACCAGACTGCTTCTTGCATCTTGCTGATTTCACTACAGATGGAAGGGAGCCTGCACTGTGATAAAGCATGCCATTGGGGTCTCTGTGTTACATACATATATAGTGCTGACGTCATTGGAGAGAGTGGACATGCCATCTCTCACATCCCTATCTCTGATGGGATCTCCTTTCTTGCCTCCCAGAGTATGGATTTCCAGGTTTGAAGTGGCTCATTATTTCCGCACAGAAATGCCACATGCCACCATTCAACCATATTATCAATGTCTTCCTATACATTTCTCACCTTTTGTCAAATTTGTTCCCTAGTGTAGTAAAGTGAGAACCACCTATTTATACATTGATATATGTCAGTTTATTGAGGGGTGCTGGGGAGAATAGACTTACAGGGTCGAGGGAGCTGGTTACCAGCCACACACTGCTTCATGCCTCCTGACTTCGGTCTTCACAACCCAAAAGAGCGTGCTCCACTTCTCTTTCCCTTTTATGAGATCAGGCAAGAAGCCACAGCTTAAGGCTGGTACCCCAAAGCTATTGGTGGAATGAATTTCCACAACACTTCCCCTTTTTGTCTAACTAAATAAGAAGGTTCTATACCTAATATAAAACTATATACAATAAGAGGAATTATCAAGTATTGTCCAAGAGAAAGAAGGGGTAATAACATATACAAAAGATGGAACTACAACCAACAAGAACAACATTAAGCAAGAAACACATACTAAATGTTCAGGCCATAGTAACTGGCAAATAACAGAGATTATTCTGATAGCTGTCCTATCCTGAAGAGTCTAAGTCTTGTACCTTAATATGTCTTAGCTAAGATATGAGAGGATTGTAACTGTGACCATCTTGTCTTCAGCCCCATCAAAGATCTGAAAAGGAAAATAATGTTACCTAAGTAAGCAGGAAGTGCAAGCAAACGACTTCCAAAAGATACAAGAAATTACAGAAACAGCTGGCTACCTGGACAGTCACCCAAAGTCTCTCTGTAATGTTGGAGCAACCAACTTTGGCTATAGTTCTAGAATATCTGATGCACCATTTTCAGAAATAGAAAAATTCGAAAGACTGTCCTACCCTGTTTTGGCAAGGTTCAGCAGTCACTATTGGTTGAATGAATTCCATCAACAGTGTAGAGCGCGGTAGTTTTCAGAGTCAAGAGCAGAGACTGTTCAAAATGCATCTGTTCTGTCTCCAGTGGATCCCGGCTAGGGTTTGTATGTCAGCGTTCTTCTCCAGATGTCTATAGACTTTGCTAGTGTGTGTGAGGGCCTTTAAACAGGCCTTTCAGAGTCTGTTTAAAAGCAGCCCAGTATGTCCACATTCACTGTAATGGCAGCACATGGAGGCTGAAGAAGGATGTTTGTCGTGAATTGGTGGCCAGCCTGGGTTATATAGCCAGTCATAAGAAAACAGACACAAGGGACCGATGAGATAGCTCAGCTGGTAAAGTGTTTGCCAGACAGCTTGAGTTCAATGTTTGGAGTTCACATGAAGGTGGAAGAAAAGAGCCATTCCACAGAACTGTCCTCTGACCTCTGGTCATGTTGTGGCATAGCACACACTGCCCTCAACACATGGAACACACACAGTGATAATGCTTGCATTTTCTGTAAAGAAAACAAACAACAAACAGCTGTTAGGTGAAGCCACGGTTGCCTCTGTGCTACTCATTGTCTGCACTCATTCTCTGTGCTCCTCATTGTCCTCCAGCGGCAACCAGCTTGTATGTCCGCCCTGATGCTTTCAGTGACTCTACAGATGCTCATGACCTTGGCTGGTCTTGCTCACCCAGGCCTGACTTTCTGCTTCACTGGAACTGGATCTTCTTGCTGCTGATGTTATTCAAGTGGCCACGGCTTTTCTTCTCTCTGGCCTTTTGTTGCTGTTGTTGTTCAGCTGTAGTGTTTCTATCTGTGTCTGACCCCAATGCATCCTGCTCGTTTTGCTACTCAGTGAGACTGGCACAAACACAGCCTGACAGATGCTGATAATGAGACTTCGAAGGGCTCATGAGTTTATTGACTCTGAAATACTGATTCCTTTTGGATGTGCCATGTGGTGACACAACTCGTAAAGACATGAAACATTTCCTTCTTACGGTTTTCCACTGACTGTGAAGACTGAGAAAGGAGATGGCTACCTAGGGTCTCAGTTAGGGTTTGTATTGCTGCAACAAACACTATGCCCAAAAGAGCAAACTGGGGAACGAAAGGATTTATTTGGTTTACACTTCCATGCCACTGTTTATCACTGAAGGAAATCAGGACAGGAACTCAAGCAGAGCAAGATCCTGGAGGCAGGAGCTGATGCAAAGACCATGGAGGGGTGCTGTTTACTGGCTTGCTCATCATGGCCTGTTTAGCCTGCTTTCTTATAGAATCCAGAACCACCAGCCCAGGAATGGGCCCACCAACAGTGAGTTGGGCCCTCCCCCATCAATCACTAGTTTAGAACTTGCCCTATAGCTGCGTCATATGGAAGCATTTTCTCAATTGAGGTTTCCTCCTTTCAGATGACTGTAGTTTGCGTTGAATTGACATAAAACTAGCCAGCACATCTAGGAAGCATCAGTGGGACTGGTTGTGAGGATTCAGCTGGCTATCCACAGTAGAATTCCTTTTATTCAAAATGCAAGCAGTATCCCAGAAAAGAGAGTTCAGATTTTCCTCCTACTTCAGTTCAGGTACACCAGATTTGTTCCTGGCTGTGAGACACGTTGGTAAGCCTTGCCATGGCTGAATGCTTATGATGTAGAAAGACTTGCTCAACATAACCTAAGAATATATTTTTTAACAGTGTATTAAAATTAAGAGCTCTAAACCTTAGACAAAGAGCATCCTTCACCTAGCTCTGTGTTTACAGGCAGTATGCAAGGTGTGGACACGTGAAGGGACCCTCCCAAGATCCAGCCCTGGACCGAGTCAGGTTTTCATAGTTACATACAGTGTAGCAGTTGCTTTCCCTGCGTTTGTGTAAAAACTAAAGGACCTCACATCAAAGTCAGCAGAATGACAAGGAGAGAGTGCATGGTTGAGAAGTGAATTGCCTACTCACTGTCAAGGGACAGTGTCCTCTGCTTTCCGGTGTGCAGTAGAGTGAGCCACGAGTCCCTGAGCCCATTAGCAGAGGTCAAGGGAAGGGCGGAGGCTGCCCTGTACCCTGGAAAAGTTCACCAGTCCTCTGGCCTCCACATCTATGGGTAGCAGGGTGTCCCCCAGGAGCTCCATAAAGGGTCTTGCCCCCCTTCACCCTCAGTGATACCAGCCTTGTATCCTCTGTGTGCCAATGTCTGCTCAGAGGCGGTGGGAGTGATTCCTTCATCCTTGGGTCCCCAGACCTTGGCAAGGGCTCTTTCTTGGCATGAAGCATGTGCGTTGTAAGCGTAGGCAAGTTCTGTGTAGGATGTTTGGTAAATGACAGACCACATTCATGGGGCTGAGCAAATTATCATGGTGTTGAAACATTCCACTGTCCAGTGGTCATCGCATCATGACATCATGATGAAGGGCATGGCATGTGTGCTTGTGGTACAGTCATGAACACATCTTCATGGCTGGTCATATAAAGGCAGAGCAGGTGCAATTGTGCACAGTGCATGATGCTTGGTGATGATGAATGACTGCTACCTGTTGATGTGTTTGCTATGCTTCTATTGTTACTTTAGAATACTCTTAGTCATAGAAAAATGTTTACTGTAAACCTGCTTGCTGGGGGATGCATGTCAGCCTCAAGGTCTCATGCTTCCTTTCCAAGACTCTCCACTCAGCCTTTCTCTTGTATGTGGCTTTATCTCCTTTTGTTTTACTTATGGCCAGACAACTACTGAGCTGTCATAAGCATGCATGCACACATACACACACGCTCACACCCATGCATGCACATGTACACACACAGACATGCATGCATATATACACTTCACATGAACACACATGTACATGGTATGTGTACCTACATGCACACAAATGCACATATACTTATTCACAAGTGCACACTTGTATACATAGATGTGTACATATAACACACAAAGATGTATAGTCACATATACACATGTACACATAAAGACACCTGTACACATGCACACGTATACATACATACACAATAAATACACATGCATACATATGTATATGCATGCAGAGGTGTACACAAGTGTGTACATACACATACACATATATGCACTAGTCATGTACACACATACTGTGTAGGCCCGTGTGCCCATGATCTGTGATGTGGGTTCAGTGAGGAAATGTCTCAGCACTACACTTCTCAGAGTGTGTGCCTTCGTCAGTTCTCACTTGACTGTAAGTTAAGTAGAAAGTATGAACCTGTCCTCACTACCATTTCAACGGGGCGAGTTATTTTGCTTTACCTTAAGAAGACTGATATTATATAGTAGATTTTATATTCTGGTTTAATTACTTCACCCCTAAATCGTCAGTTTTGAAGGCTTTTGACTTTTCTTAAATAATTTATTTATTTTTATTTTATGTGCATTGGTGATTGACTGCAGGTATGCCTGTGTGAGATTGTCGGATCCCCTGGAACTGGAGTTACAGACAGTTGTGAACTGCTATGTGTGTGCTGGGAGTTGACCCGGGTCCTCTGGAGGAGCAGCCAGTGCTCCTAATAGCTGAGCCATCTCTCCAGCCCCCACTTTTGAAGATTCTTGTAGTCAGTCAGAGTAGTTTGCACTTCTGGAAATTTAAGTACAAAGTCCACTGTAGGTAGCGTTCCCCCTGGTATCCATGCTTGTGTGCTCTTGGTGTGTGTTTGGGGCCGCTCCACCCTGGCTTCTAAAGAACTTCATTAGACTTGGATGGTTACCTCTGCTGCTCTTGCTTATCTATTCTTCCATATTTATAAAGAAATGCTTTTTGTAAAAAAAAATTTGAGGCTATTGAGTTTTCATAGTCTGTGTTTTATTTCCTTTTTTCTTTTAAAAGAGAAATGAGTGTTGGCCTTGTATTATAAACAGAGAGATTTCTATGTTTGATGAGTGTACCCCTTTCAAAATATTTGGAAGCATTTGCCTATGCTCCTAGCACCGTGGTAGTTCAAAGAGCCCCACCACGTGAGATTTCTGGCCCTGGCTTGTGAGGGGAGGGTAAAACACAGACATCTGGAGCAGAAGAATGAACCTTCTATAGAGCTGGAACACTGACCACGTGGATGTGCCGGGGACAGTGAGACGGGGTAGGCGGGACCCAGCAGGGCGGGAGAAGGTGTCATATCAGGCAGTCCTCCTGTCTATGACCTTCATCCTTTTTGTGGTCAGCGGTCCTCAGTCACCCAGATCCCTTGCGTATAGATGCCCTGAGAGAGGCCAGCCTGGCTCACTGTTATCAGAGTGACCTTTTTGTGGAGGTGGAGCAGTGTTAGCCACCTAGGAGAAGACCCGGGAGGAAAGCAAGTCTGTGCACGTAGTGGTGGCTACTGAGGGAGCAAGTGCACAAAAGGTAGAGCTTTGGAGGCCTGTGAGGCGTGCTTGGCAGGAGGGAGTCCTACTTGGTGAAACCCACTATGGGATGCCGCAGAAGGGCACTTACTGAGCTCGGCTTCTCAGAACTCAAATATCCTAGTCTTCTTATCCAAGTGGAGGCCCACAGGAAGCTGCAGTCCCAAGCTTCCCAGCCTCTGTTCCTTCAGTGGCGTGACACTCCAGCACAGCCCTTCACAAGCTGTCCACAGGCCACATCACCCCTGTCACCCTCCATATGCTCGCACCACTTCTCAGCACACAGCAAGCGCTAAGCTTTAAGTAGTGGTTAGACATCATTACATCCCCGCAGCCGCATGGCAGCAGCTGCTGGCCCAGTCTGTAAGCAAAGCCTAGGAGGGACCAAGGGGGCTAGATGCTGGCAGAGGAGTGAGGGACCATCCTGGAAGTTACCCGATTGGAGGTAAAGGGTCAGTGTTAGAAGGTAAAATGATAAACCAGATATGCTAACATAAGAGGCATGCAGCCACCAACAAGCTGCCACATCCACTTCATTATGCCCAGATGATAACACCGAAGGCCACCACAATCTTGTCGTGGAGACAGGGTATCACACTGTAGTCTAGGCCAACTTGGACCTCCCAGCAGCCCTTCTGTCTCATCTCCTAAGCACTGGGATTATAGTCATGTGCCACCACAACTGGTGACCACTGCAACCTCAGCCTATCAGGGCTGCTTCCTGCTCTTCTCATTTTCCCTGGGGACCAGGGAGAGCTGCTTCCTCTGGGATGGTTTTCAGGATGTGTATAACTCTAAGTGTCGCTGGCTTAGCTCTCTGCTTCTGGTCTGGTCCTCCATTGTCCTTCAGCCCATAGTAGTAACGGAGTCACTACTATCGGGTTGCCCGTCAAGCTTCATAAAGAGGCTGCAGGATCCTGATTGCGCCAGTAGCTCCCACTTTCAGTAGCTTCACTGCCCGAGATCCCTGCTGAGAAATGAGCAGCTAAGGAAGAGGAGGGGTCAGTCATCAAACTCCTGCCTCAGCCTGAGGGGAGGGGAGCCACTTTGTTTTGAAGCACATTTGGGTGACGTGACTGCTATGGAGTCAACCATGATCCCATTACTGCCCTTCACCTGTGCTTCTGTAAGTGAGCCAAATGGACTCATTGGTTCACCAAGGTGACCTTTTGTAGAATCAGCACTTTGGTAGGCCACTGGTCCCCTACTGGGCTGAAGAATTAGTTCAAGTCTCCCTAGTGAAGGATTTAACTCATTGTAAAATTCATATCGCCTCCTGAGGATTAATTATCCTGTTCACTGTGGAAACACTGGGAAAACTTAGATGAATCAGAAGAAAACATACCCTACCATCCAGAATGTTATTAAGGCTGCTTTCTCCTTTGTGTCTGTGTGTTTTAAATTTAATTGTGTTTTAAAAAACAGTTAGGGTAGTTTGTGTTAGGAATCAGTCTGTATCCTGGCCAGCCCAGGGTCCTAGTCTGTATGTAGGTGTAAAGGTCTCTTTAAGAGATAAGCTCCGCCCACCCACTTCTCGCTTCCTTTCTGCTATTCTTTTTGAGGAGGCAGCTTTCAGTCTCTCTCTCTCCCTCTCTTTCTCTCTCTCTCTCTCTCTCTCTCTCTCTCTCTCTCTCTCTCTCTCTCTCACTCTCTCCTCTTCCCTTCCCTCCCTTCCTTTGCCCCTCTCCCTTTCCTTTCCCCAACAGAACTCCTCACTTAAGCTCTGCCTGCGTGGCGTATTCTGTCACCCGTGCGGTCCTCACCTGCCATGGGTCCCACCAGGGTCCTACTCACGCTGCTTTACACCAGTTTGTAGGGGAAGGCTTTGTAACTTTTCATTGTCAATATTGACACAGACCCAAGAAGACAAATAGGATATTGATGGACAGATGACTCACAATTCTGAAACTCTAGGAAGTACTTACCTGTCTGCTGTGCGTCCGCCAGAGGATCACATGTCAGGCTTGGTTACCAACCTTGGGTGCTGCTGTTGTGATGGAGCAAGCCCTCTAGTAGTGGGGTGAGGTGAGAAGACACTTGGTCACTGGAACAGGACAATGCTGTTGGGACTCCAATCCCTTCCTCTCTATTGGCTTCTTGACATTCATCGTCCCTATCACATATTAGTGTCATAGCATTCTGCTTTGTCACAGGTATAAAAGCAATGGCTAGGGCTGACCTAATGTGGACTCAGACTCTTGAACTGATTCCGAAGGACTCTTTTTTGTTTTTCTTCTCAAGTCATTTTATCTCGGATATAACAGTGGGAAGCTGACTCAAGAAGTCTGAATTGGAGAGCGTATACTGGGTGTTGATATACAACTGACTTTGCTTTGGTAACTGGTAAAGTGAGGCAGATATACAGAAAAAGCTCATTGTGAAGCTCATCGGGTGGAGAAGGCCAGGTTGCAGAGTATGACGATTATGGAGAAAAGAGAAGGCACATTTATGACTACATGCATGAGCATGTATGTATAGACATCACAAAGAACAGAATGAGGGACTAGGAGGGCTATTCCAGGGTACAGTTTGCTGCCAACTCCGCCCTGCCTGACACATTCCACCTGCATTAATGAGCCCCACCAGAACCTTTGCAAAGATTATCAAATATGTTCTCCCAGTCCGTCATTTGTTCATTATTATTGTGTCCTTCCTGCTCTGTGGCAGCTTGAGAAGCTTATGCCAGAGAGTTCTCTTTCTTTAATTGTGATTTCTGAATGGGGAGTCCTGCCTGGGAAGGCTTTTCTCTCAGTCCCTTTATACACTAGCTGTGTTTCCCTTGATTTCTTTTTCCTTTGGTGTCTTGTTATCTTGTAACTAATTATTAAACCCACATTGATATTTGTTTTTCTGAGTGGTCGTGGTCTGAGGAATGGAATGTGCTCAAGTAGATATCCAGTCTTTTCAACTCTATCTATCCAGCAATCCGTGGGTCCAGTGTTGTGCATTCTAAAGTCCCACACATCGTTGGAGTGCTTATTAAGATTTGCCTAGCTTTGGGAGGGGGTGTCTCTTTGTTTATAGTAGCCCAATTAAGTGATCTATTGAGGTTGGGCCTTTGAAAAACCACTTGCATGGTGGAGTATCTGGAGGGATCCAGGCACCAAATGAAAGCTGCTATTGTCCCACAGAAGCATAACAACAAATTGTGGACATAACGCCTGGGGCAAGCAGGGTGTGTACCTTAAAAATGCCCTATTTGTTTAGGGCTCTGGCAAGGCCTTGGATTGAAAAAGGCCAAACAAGACACAAACCCTAAGGTGTTTTAAGAAAAGGTAAGGGGGCTGGAGAGATGGCTCAGTGGTTAAGAGCACTGGCTGCTCTTCTCGAGGTCCTTCCTGAGTTCAATTTCCAGCAACCACAGGTGACTCACGACCATCTATAATAGGATCTGATGCCCTCTTCTGGTGTGCAGGTACACATGCAGAGCACTCATACATAAAATATAAATAAATTAAATTAAATTAGAAGCTGGTTTGAGGGCCCAGAGAGATGGCTCAGCATTAAAGAAAAAAATAAAAGAAAGGAAGAGAAAAGAAGAAGTAAGCTTCTTGTAGAGCCTGGACTAGGCACTAGGCATGCTGAACAACAGCCAGTAGTCCCTGCAAGGGAGAGCCTCAAGCCTGAGGGGTCTTGTTACTTATCCACCTGGAGTTTTGTATCCTTGCCACCTTTTGTTGCAGTTTCCTCTATATGTGTTTCATTGAAGTCTCTGGTCTTATGGCCTACCACTTAGCAACTATCTTCTCTTGTTTAAAATCCCGAGCCAGTGTAGTGACCCACACATGGTTCTCTGTCCAGGGATGGGAATTGCCCACTGTGTGCAGGGGAACTGCCCCTGGAGGCTTGGAGGCAGCTGGAACTGTGTGCCAGGCTTGGCAAGTCAGTGCCCTTCCCTTTGCTCCCCTACCTTAAGCCTAGAGCTATCCATCTTCTTTTGTAAGCAGGAGGAGGCCTCTAGAGGATACTGAAAGCCGGCCCCAGGCCATTATGGAGTAGGTGAGTTGATTTTTGCATTCCCGTCCTTCACTGTCTTCTATGCTAGAAGGTTCCTCTGAGAAGGCATTTTAGAGAGTCACCCGATTGCCTCACTTTAGCAAAGCCATCATCGTATGCAAGCGTTCTTGAACTTTCTTCATTTAACCCCTTCTCAACTGAGAAATTTCTACTTAACTCTTGGGACATAGCTGCCTTTAACATATATAAACAAATTAAATACTTACTGATAAAAAGTCATAAACTTAATTTTAGTCAGTTCTTTACCATGTATATAATTCTACCATTTACTAAAGAGGAAATCAAATCTGCATGCTAATGAAGTGGAACTACACCAATTTGATACTTACATGCAGAGGAATGTTGGTATGAAATATTAAAATTGTTTGTTTTCTGTAACTCAGCTGTTATGTTCTCTAACAGAAGAAACTTTGTGTATTCAGTAAATTCATACCATACAGTGGTCTCCAGCCAGAGTCAAGGTGTTTCAGGCTGTGATCCTTAGTGCCTTGTGCCATGATGGTACAGTGTAAATTGTTCATGCCCTGTGCTCTGAACCAAGAATGTAATGAAGTCAAATGATGTAGCCCTGCCAGATGCTGCCAGAAATTCAGCTTAGATCCATTGCATATTTGATTTTGAATTGATCTTTGATTATTCATTGCACATTCAAAACCCTTTTGCTATTGCCATATTTTGGAGGAACCCCAACAACCTCCATATAGCGTCATGCCACCCAGTTGAAGAAGCTTGGGTATAGAAGTTATGTATGTCGCCTGTCAGGTCAGGTTTTTCTTTTTATTTGTTTAGTTGGTCAGTTTTTTTGTTTGTTTGTTTGTTTTGTTTTGTTTTTTTCTTAACAGAGTTTTTTTTTGTGTAGCCCTGGCTATCCTGGAACTTGCTCTGTAGTAGACCAGGCTGACCGAGAACCCAGAGATCCACCTGCCTTTGTCTCTGGAGTACTGGGTTAAAAGCATGCACTAGAACTGCCCAGCTAAGTCAGATGGTTCTTAATGACTTCTCCATCCTTGGTCAAGCTAAGTGAGCTTGCTAAAGCTCAGTTTTCCTCTTAAATTACTATTTTAATTCCCTCAGCTTCAGGAGTGTTTTTAACTGAGAAGCACATGGCCTATGGTAATGTTTCCTGGGAACTTCATAGCCTTGTCCTTACCCCAGAGGCTGCTCTGCTTTCTGCTGTTTGCATTCCCCAAATAATGCATCCTTTTGTTTTTCAAGCAATCTTTCCTTCACTTCTTGCTACATTTGATTAAAACATATTTGTCTTGTTTCTTTGAACTTTGATGCCATATATTATTAATTACCTGTTCTAAAACAGACCTTGCTCCCCCAGTTCCCAGCCTGGGGCTCCCTTGGCAAGCTTGGTTCTCTGGTTTAAGGTATCCTGATCAGGCCTGGCTGCATGATAAACTCTTATGGATAATGGAGTCTTAGGTTGCTGAAGAAAGCATGTTGAATTGTGATACTTTTGGGAGTTCAAGGTACAAACACTTGAAATAACCAAATGCATCTCACTAGGGTGCTGGAGATTAATGACATAAGAATCCAGCTTCCCAAGGAAAGGAAGAAGTAAGTAGCCTTTGCTGTGTGCTCCACCCATTAGATCTTACATAGACTCCTTGGGTTCATTAACTGTTTATTTGAGAAGATTTGAGATCCTACAACTCAACCTAGATCAAAATATTTGTGGCTATAATTGGCCCTCCTTATCCATGGGCACAGCATCCATATATTCAACCGTGTATCAGTAATGTTTGAGAAAAAAACAAAACATCAGCCCTAAGTGTGTGCTGATTTGATCTTTACCCTTCCCCCATCCCTACTCAGAATCAAAACCAGGGCCTTGTGCCTGCCAGGGAAACATTCTCCCACTGAGCCATGTCATCAACCCAGATTTTTTTCTTTGTTGGCAATATTCCCTAGATTGTACAGGGTAGTAACATTTGCCAGTGTTTACATTGTGTTAGGTGCTGCATGCAGTCTAGAGAGGATGGAGTCTACTGGATGATGGATGTGGCTCACAGGCAAGAACTTTATCATAGGGGCTTGCCTGTCCTGGGATTGGTTCAGTGGAGGTCCTGGAACTTATCCCAGAGGTAGTTAGGGGTAATTATATTTAGATTAGAAAATATTGAAATAATATTTTTTTGAAAAAGCCAGATATATGCTATGAATTGGATGCGCCAGCCTGTGATGTTCCTTCCAGCCAGTGCTCAAGACTGTGTATATCTCACCCAGTCTGAATGATGCCTGGTCCATAGGCTTGTGTGAGTACTAAGGATCAGGTACTAGTGGCATTGGCCATGGCCCAAATAGGATACCGTGGATCCTCACCATAGTATTGTCTCTCTTGATAGTCACGGACATCTGCTGGTGAATATATTCTCTCTGGGTGTTTTGTTTTTCTTGATTTATATTCCTAGGGAGAAAAGAGGCTTTCCAGTATAGCCTTTCTGAGAAGAACATTCTGTAATGGCTTGAAGCTAGTAGACTTCTCAAGGAAATGATTCGTGACTGTGTTTCCTACAACAGGATGCCCTGGCTGCCAGCTTATGGATTGTTTTAACTGCTTGTGTTATTTATTCCTTTGTATCTTGCCCTCATCTAGGGAGGGACTTGTAGATTTAGCCAGCAGATATCACCAGCTGTTCCTAAAGATTATGTCTGATTTGAGGCGTATCTGCTTTTAGTGGGGGTGTGGCTACTAATAAGCAAGGTGCATGCAGCCACTCTCCATGGCTTGGCTGCCATTAATGGCGCTCTCTTGTTTCTACTGGGATTCCTTGTGTGAGGACTGGGTCAGTTCTCCCTTAGGTATATTTTTAAGATGCCAGAATGTACTCGAGCTTGGAAGGAAGGCAGGAAGGAAAGAAGCCTTGTGCCAAGTTATAGTAAGCCTTTGGCTCTGTAATAGTCCATGGTGTGTGGGCACAGAAATCCCAGAATTGGAAAGTACCGACCATATTTGTTCTTCTAGAAACATCCAGGTCAGCCATATGTGAGAATCTTGTGCACACTGGCTGCATATCATTTCCTTCCTTCACCTCTTCTGCCCTCTGTAAATTGTGATCAAACTGGAGTCCCCCTGAGACGGCCCCCTCACTTTCCTGGCTCCAGAGCCCCTGGAGGGAAGAGCAGGAAAGCTTTGTAGGTCACCCTGCAGTGTGACGCTCTCCTCTAGCCTAATCCCATAGCTTCCTGGTGGCAAAGAGTATGGCAATGGATGAAAGAAAGACCAGCCAAGGACAGACAGCGATGTCCCCTCAGCTGCTGCAATCTAATCCAAGTGCATCCACATTTGACTTGAGTTTGAAATAGGGTTTTTGCAGATGGCAGGGTTCAGATGAAGTTCTTACTGAGCCTTAACCCCACATGACAGACCCATACAAACTGAAGTAGAAGTAAATGACACAAAGGTCTACACGCCAAGAAGTCCCTGGGCTATCACAGGCTAGAGTGCAGCCCTGGACAGCTTCTGTCTCGGAGGCCTCAGAGGAATGAGGCTTGATCTCTGAGCATGGGGGAACAGTCCTCCTAATCTGTGCACTGTTGTGCACAATACAGGCCTTCTTCATCAGTCCCAAAGTCAGTCTGTCTCCCTCTTTCTGGGATGAGGCTGTCATCCCATCAGGTCAAGCCAAAGCTGCCGTACTATCGTCATGCATGTCTTCAAGTTGCTGTAAGGCTCATGCTTGAGCTGCCACCAGGGCCTATAATGATTACCATCTCTTCATCTCTCTCTTCTTTCTATGTGCTTGTCATCCTTTTTTTTGAGTCACAATGGCTGTCTTCTCCTGCTATAAATTGCACCCAGGTTTGTTTTGAGAGGACTCGGTGCACAGATATGAAGATGATCACCACTAAGGAAGAAGGTGTTCTATCACATTCAGACTCACTGGAGGTAATACACCACCCGCAGGGCACATCCCACTGCAGGGCCACATGGAAGAGAGATGAGCTGGCAGAAAGAGGGTGGGAGCTGAGGGTGTGTCTTTCTTGCTATGCACACTGGAAAGAGTGGGAGAAGCCAGGAAGACTTACAGCTGCAGTTTGGACAGCTTCTTCAGATTTTGAATGGAAGGCTTGGTCCCCAGAGGTCTGGCACCTGGACAGAGCAGTCAGTCTACAAGGAGTATGGTGAAAGATATGGATATGAATTAGTTGATTTGCAAATCCAAGCTGTGCTGGGAGGTGGTTGTTTTTACCTTTGAGAATTAACAGTTTTGGAAGAAACCTTTCTAGGTCTGCAAGGGCCAAATTTTGAGTATCAAGATTACAGAAAATAATGAATGAGTTTATATGTCATCCTGTTATATACACTTATGTGTCTGTCTCTCTGTGCCTCTCCTTCCCTAGTTTAGACTCTGTAGAATTCCCAACCATGCCTACACAGCTCCTGACCGCTGTGCTCTCTAGCTAGCCTCCTCCTCCACACACACTCTGACTTCTTTCAGAAGACTGTCTAGAAAAATCAGTCTTGTTTGCTACCCTGTGTCCATGTCCACCCTTTTCCATGTCTCTCTTCTTCACCTTTTTCATCTTTCATTAAGAAAGCAGAGTTGAAATGCTGTGTACAGGTCTATACTTGTGTTTTTGTTGTTGGTTTTATTTGCTTTTAGCTTCTGGTATTCTAGCAATACAGTCAGGGTTTCTTCTGGACATTTCATTTCTCCTCAGAGAACCTGAACATTTTATGTTTGTCTGTTTTCCATCTTCTTTCTCCTAAGACAGCCTCCTGCCTTTCTTTAGCAAACTACATCATCCCACCCTTGCTCTGTTTAGAGTGAGTGAAATCTGCCCTACCCTAGCTTTAGGCATGGCTATTGCTACAGTTTGGCTGTCAAATGTCCTCCTGGTTTCAAGGCTTGGTCCTTAGACTGGTGTTGTCTGGAGGAAGAACCGGGAGGAAGTAGGGTCTAGTGGGAGACCCTGCAGTCACGGTCACTGAGATCAAGGCCTTGAAGGAGGTGGTAGGGACCTGATCCTGTCTTTTTCTCTCTTTGCTTCCTGGTCATGAGGTGGGCAGTTTGGCTCCTACACATGTTTCCACTCTGGTGCTCTACCACAGGCCGAAGCCACAGGGGTCACCAGAACCTCACAAATTAAATCAAATGCATTTTTTTCTTGTCATGACCATATTACACCAGCTCTTTTTTGTTAAAGTTACAGAAAACACCCATAGGGATAGGATTTGGATTTTTGTGTGTTACTGGTTTAACCAGAGCAAGCTAGCCAAATAGTGCCAGCCAGGGACTTACATTTTCTTTTTATTTATTTATTCTGTAATTTTTTTTACATATTAATTCCAGTTCCCCCTCCCTCCTCTGAGAAAGTGGGAAGCACTCTTGAATGCATTGACACAGGAGACCACATCCTAAATATACCACCAGTAGCACAGACACTGAGAGCAGCAAGTAATAAATGGAAATTCCTGAAACTGAGAAGTTTCTGTAAAGCAAAGGACACAGTGAACAAGACAAAATGGCTGTCTACAGAATGAATGGGAAAAGATCTTCACCAATCCCACATCTGACAGAGGGCTCATCTCCAAAATATAGAAAGATCTCAAGAAACTAGACATCAAATTGTCAAATAATCCAATTAAAAAAATGGGGTACAGATCTAAACAGAGAATTCTTAACAGAAGAATCTGACACTTAAGGAAATGTTCAACATCTTTAGTCATCAGGGAAATGAAAATCAAAACAACTCTGAGATTCCATCTTACACCTGTAAGAATGACCAAGATTGAAAACATTGATGATAACTTATGCTAGAGAGGATGTGGGATAAGGGGAACACTCTTGCATTGCTGGTGGGAGTGCAAGCTGGTACAGCACCTTTGGATATCAGTATGGCAGTTTCTCAGAAAATTAGAAAACAAGCTACCTCAAGACCCAGCAATACCACTTTTGGGCATGTACCCAATGGAGAAACATGCTCAACTATGTGCATAGCAGCATTGTTTGTCATAGCCAGAACCTTGAAACAACCTAGATGCCCCTCAACCAAAGAATGGGTAAAGAAAATGTGGTGCATTCACACAATGGAGTACTACTGAGTGGTAAAAAGCAAATGACATCTTGAAAGTTGCAGGCAAATGGATGGAACTGAGTGAAGTAAGCCAGACCCAGAAAGACAAATATAGTATGTACTCACTCATAAGTGGATTCCAGACATACATACCTAGAAAAGCCTGCAGTCTATAACCCCAGAGAAACGAGAGCCCTCTTCCAGAAGCAGATAAAAGCAGATGCAGAGACCCACAACTAACCACTGCGCCAAGCTCCAGGTGAAGAGATGGACGAGTGATAATATGAACAAAGGGGTTAAGACCATGATGGGGAAACCCACAGTATCAGCTGACCCGAGCTAGTGGGCAATCACTGACTCTAGACTAACGGCTGGAGAACCTGCATAGGACAAAACTAGGACCCCTGAGTACAGGTGACAGTGGTGTGGCTTGGGCAGTACACGGAGCCACTGCAGTGAGACCAGGATCTAGCTCTACTGGATGAACTGACTTTGTGGAGCCCATTCTTTATGGAGAGGTACCTTGCTCAGCCTAGGCACCCGGGGCTGGGGGTTGGGGAGTGGGGCAAGGTCCTGCCTCAACAAGGTGATGGGACAGAATTAGTTGACTTCCCAGGGGAGGCCTTTTCTTCTCTGAGTCATATTTTCTGCAGCTGCTGCTATTGCAACAAATTGCCACAAGCTTAGTAACAGCTAAAGTAGCACAGGTGTGTTACTTTGCAACTCTGAAGATTAGAACTTCGCCATCAATCTCATGAATTGATGTCAAGATATTGATGAGGTGTGTTTCTTTCTAGGGTCTCTGGAGAGAAATGTTTTTCTTGAATTTTCTTCCAGAGAGTTTCTGTCCCTACCTCAAGGCCCCCTCTGCCACCTTCAGAGCCATTGCCTTCCAGCTCCTCTTGTCAGACCCGTGTGGGTCATAGCTGCTGGAGCCCTCAAGGACCTTGGCATGACAGTGGGCTCATCTGGATAATCTATGAATTTGTCATCCTCTGTGGTTTTTCGGCATTTCTGTGACATGCCTTTCCCACAGAAGGTATCGCAGTCCCCAGTTCTGGGGACTAGGGTGAAGAAATGTTTGCAAGGACATTGTTTCCCTTCCATAACTGGTGGCATTCAGCTCTGGGACTGTAGATGGTGTTATTGGAAAGATTCCCCTTCTGCTGGGACTGCTGTTGAGCATATGGGCTTCTATGTGAAGCCGCTGTCTCCCAAAGAATGTGGACCACCCGCAAGATGAGGGGAGCAAGGTCGTGACCCATCTGGTGGTGTCCTTGGGCTTTTGAGCCCAATTCTACCCTCAGACTGTTCAGTAACAGAGTTAGCCAGTTCACAGCTGCCGTGGTCACCATCTCTTCCTTCCAAGGTTGGTGATGTAGTGGATGGGACACTAATGACTCCCTTTCCTTGCTCTTTGGAGCTCAGGGAACGGCTGGTTTTGGAAAACAGCTGCATAGGGAGTGGTTTATGGTGGCAAGCAATGTTTTTCCAGGCATGGAAATGCTGCTGCTTCTCCATGGGGCCTGACCTCTCCCTGTCTGCTGACCTCGCAGGCCCTCATCACTTTCCTCGGGGAAGGCTGAGCTTGGTGCCCAGTGTGTGCTTGGTTTCCACATATGAATATTCATTAAGCTGGGAGGATCCTTTAAATGTCAGTGTGCCCAGTTTCCTTACTCAACATACTCAACATACGTGGGAACTGGGCCTCTGAGCAGCTAAGCGCTTCTACTTGGAAACAGCCCAGGAGAGGCAAGGACTCCTGACTGCTAATCCCACTGCACGACACTACGTTTTTGAAAATTCCTTGACCTAGTTCACTCGATCCACATAAGGGTGTTCCCCGAAATTTGCAGAATCTAGTGTCATTCCCTGAGATAGCTCGAGATAGTTTGCATTTGTGCATGAGACGTGACATAATGTTTAGCCTGCCTTCTTCCGCTAAACGTATTTTATGAAATGAAATTACCATACTCCGTCAGTCTCTACCCATTTTTTTTAAACCTCTTGACAGTCATTTTGATGCCAAGGAAGTAGTTAGCGCCAAAATCCTCTCAGAGACCCCACCAAGACACTAGGACAGATCTGGGGCTAAAACTGATGCTTGAGAAACAGCGCAGTACTGCGCAGAAGTATAGTACAGTCAAATCCCGGGAGGTTCTGGGGAGCAGCTGACGGGCGATGCTCTTGGCTTCTTCCCTGGAGCTGCGTAAGCTCGTGCGTGGTAACTGTTTTCTTCTGTAACAGTGTCATGTGATTCCTCCTGGATCTGTTTGGCCAGCACTTGGAGCATCACCACCTTGCCGTAGCCACGTAGGGCTGTTAAGTTTACATGCTGAGGCTGTCATGGGAACGAAGGCTTGCTCATGCCCCCGTCTGCTCATCGGCATTGGCTCTCCATGGAAGACTCAGAAGGTGTTGGTTGGACCCCTTCATTCACGTGGTCACTCTATTTGGGATTGACGTCCTCACACCCTGATGCTGTTTGATGATGGAATCTGAGTCTTTCTAAGGCTCAAGGGAATGAAAGCCAGCTTTCCCTGCCGGGGACTAAAGTTCCTCCAGGGTGCTGAGTCTGACATGAGGATTTTTTTTTTCCCAGAACATTGGGAAATGAGTGAAGGCTTCGGGTTTTCTCTTGGATTTGAGATTATTTTGTCAGCTCCCATGGCGAGAGTGGTATCTTCCTGAAGACTCAAGGGAGGTACTGTGTGTAGTTAAGGGTGGCCTGTTCCTGGTGGCCAGAGGTGAGTTCTGGGTTTGTCTTTGTGGGTAGGGAAGGGTACAGGATCCTCTCAGTGCCTCACCTGATGACTTTAACCCTATTTTCTTTGACCCATTTCACTTGGCACCACTGGGAAAGTCTGAGTAGGGGCTGCGGTGCACCAGGCTATGAGTCCAGAGGAGTCTGGGGCTCACTGAGGGGCTTAGCACCACAGAGGAAGAAATGCAAACTCTGTCCTAGGAAGCACAGTCCTGAAAGAGGACTTTACAAAACGAAAGAAAGTGTAAGTCCAGGTGGAAAAAAAAAGGCTTCCCTGAGGTGAAATGTTACTTTCACATTACAAAGCATTCTTGGATATGGCAAAAGCAGGGTTTCTGCTGAGATCAGTTACTTTTCAGGAAAGTCAAGGGCACAAATTCTCACAGAGAAAAGATGTTCCAAGGAAATACAAGAAATTGGGAGGACAGCTTTCAGAGGCTTGGCATGAGTCAGGCGTGGAGGCTCATGGTCCAGCCAGTGCAGCTGAATTGGCGAGCTCCAGGTTCATTGGGAGACCTTGTCTCAAAAATTAGACTGGCCAGATGGTTGGTGGTGCGTGCCTTTAATCCCAGCACTCGGGAGGCAGAGGTAGGTTATCTCTGTGAGTTCGAGGCTAGCCTGGTCTACAAGAGCTAGTTTCCAGGGCAGGCTACAGAGAAACCATGTTTCAAAAAAAAAATTATACTGGAGGGGCTTAGTATGTGGCTCGCTGGGTAGTGCTGGCTGTGCAAATATGAGAACCTGACTCTTAATCCCCAACAGCCACATAAAAAGCTGGACTTGGCTACGTATGAAGCCCATAATCCAGCAATGGAAACAGAGGCGGGTAGAGACCAGGAGCTCACTGGCCAGTAAGGCTAGCCCAGAAGGTGAGCGGCATCTTCAGAGAGAGACCCTGTCACAACAGGGTGGGGAACAATAGAATACAACACTACAAATAGTAGTGTCTTTATGTACCGTCACATTCGTGTGCATGTGCATGTGTGTGCATGTGTGTGTGTTTGTGTATCAGGCACATACACACAGAAATACTCGTTTTGATTGATTTAACAATAAGGTGGAATGGAGAGTGATAGAGGAAGACCCTTTTTAACAAATTCTGTCTTTTACATGCACACACACACACAGAGGGGATTGAAAATAGGAGAGCAACATTAGGAGGTTAAACGTGTTCAAATGTTTCTTCTCCTGGATCAGCCAGGATTTATTAGTATTACTAGTCAGGATAATTAGTAATGACAGTTATCTAGTAATTAGCTAAATGTAGCCAATACTAGAACTGGCTTCAGTATAGACTTCAGGGTAGAGAAATTACTTTTGGAATAGGGAATCTGCCCAGCACAGAGACAAGGCAAATCCTCAGTGAGGGCTTTCAGGGCTGCGTCTCTTCCGCCAGAGTGCTTTTGACCCCACACGCTCGAGGGCTTGGCAAGTTACTCTGGGGAAAGTTCGTCTCTTTGGCCCCATCCTCAGAAGAACCATCCTAGCCATTGAACCCCACAGCTGCAGCCTTAGCCTCCCTGTGACCCACAGATCTCAGCCGGCCATGGCTTCTGGTCCACGAAGACTGCAGATTCTGGGGTAAACAGAGCCCAATAAGCCTTTTCCTTTATTGTCTTAGTTTCAATGCCAGTGGGGCATTGAAAATCAGACTGCTACGAGGAAAGCAAGATCCATGAACATGAGCAATGAACATGTGTAGACCAGGTTGGCCTCGAGTGCATGGCAGTTCTCCTGCCTCGGCCTCCCAAGTACCAGAATTATAGGCGTGAGCCCCTTATGTCTGGATTTTATAGAGGATCTTAACAGAGAATAACTAGAGAGGATATGGGGCGTAAGAAGTAGAAGGGCATGGTCGTCTACCCCTTTAATCCCAGCATTCCGGAGACAGAGGCAGGCAGATCTCTGAGTTAGCAGCCAGCCTGGCCTACTCAGAAAGTTCTAGGATAGCAAGGGCTACTCAGAGAGACCCTGCCTCAGAACCCTGCCCTGTTCTGCAGGAAAAAAAAAGACAAAGGGAAAGGATTTGGGGCTCCTCTGTCAGAGAGCTGTGGGGGGAATGTCCCTATGCTGTCAGCAAGGTCAGTCTGTATAGGTCCCTCTTGTCACCCACTGTCTGTCATCTGCATGATGGCAAGCGTCCCTGTTGTGGGAATTCATTCAACCAATAATAGCCTTTTAGATACCAGCCCATTAGGACATGGTCTGAGGTACCATAAGCACAGACAGGAAGCATGTTTAGCCCTTTTTCCTGTTGTAATTAGAATAGTTTTTGTGTAATTATTTGGGTCTGAGCAGCCAGGAAACAAAAGCACTTCCTTGCAGAGGACTTTATGGAAGTTTTAGTTTTCAGGAGTCTCTGCTTTTGGTCAGACAGGTCCAGCTTGGGGAAGGCTGCTTCCTGCACCTGTCCCCCCTTCTTTGCTTTGTCCAAAGTAATCCATATGTCACACTGGCAGAGTTGGGGAGGCACGTCTTTATCCCTACAGCAGCATGGTTTGTAAATTGATTCACACTTGAGAAAGAAGATAGATTTACTGTTAATGGGGATAAGGGATCATCAGTCTTCACTGTTCATCCATAAGACAATGTGACAGTTCACAATAAGACACCACAGGCTGTGAGGGGATCTGGCAGAGAGGGCAGTCAAAGAAAAGCTGTAGAGTACCAGCATCCTATTCTGTCTGGACATGGACCCTTTTCCTGTCTCATGTAGGTAACGAGGAACTGCATCCTCCCAGCAACTGGCAACCCAGCCCACCCTCTGCATTAGCAGAGTCAACCAGCGCTGATAAGAACCTTGAAAAATATCCCATCTCGCCTGAATATGTTCAACGTGGCAGTGGCTTTCCTTTTGGTTGTTTCATAAGCAATAGCACAGCAGTTGTGTGGCAGATCCTAAGTAATCTAGCAGTAATGACACACGCAAGGCCATGTGTAGGTTCTCTTCAGACACTACACTATTTTCCATGAGGGCCGTGTGTACCTGCAGGATGTGGAGAGCCTCCCTGGATCCAGCCCCCATGGGTCTTGAGGAATGACCGATGAGATGTTGGTCTCTGATCAAAGTGTCAAGGGCACAGGAAAGGGAAGATCACATCTAGACGGTGGCGCTCTTCTCCTTTGACTCAATTAATCCCACATTCCTGTTTGCAGGATCCCAGGGAAGGCTTTCCCAGGGAAAATCTGCCAGTCACACAAATATGCACTGGGTATTTGTCATCTTCTGTGCCATAGGGTTGCATCCTGAAGACCTGGATTTACAAGCCTCTTCCCATTGACCTTAACCATAAATTTATTTTTACACCTGTGCCCAGCATCATGGGCCAGAAAGAGACCTTGGCAAGTCACTGAGTCTGTCCTCACACAGGAAAGAGGGACCTCAGCCCTGCCCGCCCGGGGCACTGTTCTTCAGGAATCAGGGAACATGCTGGTCCGCCCTGTCACTCACTAGCTGCGATGACACTGCGGCTCTCGCGAGGAAAGGACAGCTGGGGCAGAGGGATAACATGGCCAGGGATGAAGCCCTCTGAACTCCATTCTGTGGCTCTGTGCTGGTGATTATCTATGTTCCGATAACTGAGGTAGCAGTTGTAAGAAAGAGCACAGAGATGCCTCTGTGTGGGCTGCCCCAGCTGGCCCTTGGCCCCCCAGTGAGTCCCTGGTTCTATAGTCACAGTTGTGGAATGACACAGGATTTTTCTCTCATTTCCTAGGCTGGAAACCCAAGCTCAAGATGTCAGCTGGGCTGTTGCCTCTCTGGTCCCTCTCCTAGCTTGTGGGTGGAGTCTTCTCAGGCTCCAGTGTAGTCTTTCTCTGTGCCCATCGGTCCCTGTCTCCTCTTCTGGTAGGGACTCCAGTGTCAGTGGATCAAGATGCCTCCTAAGCCTGCTCTTAATCATGCCTTTAAAGATCTTGCCTCCTAATATAGTCATTCTGAGGTACAGGTAAGTTGTGGGATATGACTTGACCCTTGGTGACAGCACTTAGGTAACACCAGCAGTATATGCGCACAGTTGGAGAGAAAGAACGTTCTTCCCCACCCTCTCCAACTATCATAAATTGAGAGCGCATAAACAGTCTGAGAGGGGGGCTGGAGAGATGGCTCAGAGGTTAAGAGCATTGCCTGCTCTTCCAAAGGTCCTGGGTTCAATTCCCAGCAACCATATGGTGGCTCACAACTATCTTTAATGGGGTCTGGTGCCCTCTTCTGGCCTGCGGCATACACACGGACAGAATATTATATACATAATAAATAAATAAATATACTTTAAAAAAAAACCAGTCTGAGAGGTATCTTAGATGCCCACAGGGCTGGGAGAGGACTTGGTTGGTAAAGTGCTAGTGAACACGTGAACATGACGGCCTGAGTTTGCATGTGGAAAAGAAAAGCAACACACACCTGTAATCCCAGTGCTGGGCAGGGAGAAGCTGGAGGATCTCTGGGGCTTGCTGGCCGTCTAGTGCTGCAGAATTAGTGAGAGACACTGTCTCAAAAAGTACAGGGTGAGCAATAGAGGAGCACATCCAGTGTTGACCTTTGCCTTCTACGCATGTACACACACAGTCATATACACATATGCAAACACACAAATGTACACACACAAGCACAAACTTGTATACATGCCTATGCTACACATAAAATTTGTGCATACATAAGAAAAAATACAAGAGCTTACAATGAATCTTAGTGGTAAAGTGTGTGCTTGCTGTGTATAAACAGGGCCATGAGTTCAACCTCAGTTCCACATTAAACAAACAAACAAAAGGATCATAATTATTTGGAGAATGGAAAAAATATGTGTCTAATAATTTAGTATAATAAATGTCAGGGTATTTGAAGCTTAGACATCTTCCCTCTGAGAAGGAGATATTAATTCAGGATTGGTAAACACTCCCAAGAAAGGTTCCTGCTGTCCGGCGCTCTCAGAGAACAATGAAGAGCTTGTAGGATTCATATTAGAGATTTAAGGTAATGTTAGGTATTTTAGACACTGCGTGAAAATTCCCATTTTAGAACTAGGTTTTGGGGAAATGATAAAGTACTTTAAAGTTTACAAATTTAGTCCTTTGCTTAATACTAGCAACATGAAAGTATGTTATTTGTAAGTTGGTGTGTTTATTAACTTATCATACCCATTGTGTAAACTGTTCTTTTGGTATTATTTTTCTGCATGCCTATTTTTTTAACTGTGACATCCCTGCCCGCACACACACACACACCCCAGCTTGGCAGTCACCATCTTTGCTGTTCCTCGTGTGTACGGGTACTGTGGGTACATTCTCATCCTTGCACTCCTGTTCTTCCACCTGTCAGGCCACTGTTTGCTTTACCTTGCGATTGACACTCTGTAACCGTGGGACCTGTCCCTGTTCCTGGCTCCTGGCCACCTTTGTCATTCATGGCACAATACACACACTGTTCATTGTAGAGGAACTGGGAGTTTGAAAGCAGCGGAGGTCTGGTGGTTACCATGGCATGTACCTTAATCTGCCTTTTCTGCATATGCATATGTGGACCTTTTTTGTAAAAGGAGATCTATTTATTTTTTTTTTCTGTATTTGAATGTTTGGCCTACTTGTATGTATGTGGACTGCTGGCATGCCTGGTACCTGCAGAGACGAGAAGGTATCCGCTCCCTTGGAACTGAAGTTACAGATGGTTATGAGCCACCATGTGTATGCTGGGAAGTCTGTTAGGGTTACTATCAACCTGGGGGCAGGAGCAGACGCAGAGGCCATGGAAGGATGCTGCTTACTGGCTTGCTTCCCATGGCTTGCTCAGCTTGCTAACCCAAGACCACCAGCCCAGGGATGGTTCACCTACAATGGGGTAGGTTGGGATGGGGTGGGGTGGGGTGGGATGAGGTAAGCCCTCTTCTCAGATGACTTTAGCTTGTGTCAAGTTGATATAAAACTAGCCAGCACAGAACCAAACCTTGATTATCTGAGAGAGCTGCAAATTATCTTAACTGCTGAGCCATCTCTCCAGCCCCTCTGCCTTTTCATATATATACTGGTGTGCCACCTTCCATATTAAAATGTTTTCCACAGCTTTACATGTGAAAGGAATGACATTAAATTTTACCACTTAACTAGAATACAAGTTCATGCATTTAAGCTGTTCATTTTAGGGTCTTTAAGTAAACAGACCTTTGTCCCCAGGCCTTCCCATTAGGTTTAGTTCCTCTCTGTACCTCAAATGACATGCTTATTCTGCTGCTAGCTTGCACATACCCATCATACATACACACATAAGCAGGCACATGGACACATACGGACATAAACACACATGCATGTATGTGCACACACATTCACACACACACACACACACACACACACACACACACACACACACACACTCATGTATACACTTTAGCATTATTTACTTCTTGCCAGCAATTTTCTTTTTCTTTTTTCGCCACTATACAAACGAGGAGCCAGCAATTTTCTTACACCACCCATAGACTTTTCACGCTCATTGCTTAAATAATGTGTGATTTTTTTTCACTCCTATTTAAACCTACCCAGGATGACCCAGTTTCTCTCGACAGGATTTAGTGAGCTGTGGTAATTGGGCGTCCTTCCATTCACCCCCGGCCCCCACTACACCTTTCTTTGTTCAGCTATTGCTCTCCTGCTCTCCCTCTCTCCTTATCTGCTCCTCTTCCCTTCCTCTTTTCTCCTTTAAAAAATATTTTTATACATTTTAAAAACAGATGGTTGCTATTCATTCTATCCTGGGATAATCATGATTATGTCTTCAGTACGTCTTCCATACGTTCCTTCTTGAAGCCTTGAGTCAGTTAGAACTGGGTGTGTGGAATGTACCTAGAATCCCAGTACTTGGGAGGCTGAGGCTGGCAGATCTGGAGTTCAAGGTCAGCTTGTTTACACAGCAAGATGCTGTCCAAAGGAACAAGCCAATGAAGCCATGTAAATGTTACCCACCGTCTACATGTCTAACAGGATGCGACATCATTCTGTTTGGCAGGGTAGCTGAGATTAGACCAGGGTTTGTATT
Organism: Ondatra zibethicus; assembly: GCA_004026605.1. NCBI lineage: Eukaryota > Metazoa > Chordata > Mammalia > Rodentia > Cricetidae > Ondatra > Ondatra zibethicus. The sequence continues at coordinate 68,147 of PVIU01004691.1, forward strand.
GCTGGACTTCTCGGTACCTTTGATGTTTCAGTACAACTCTGTTAAATAGGGAGCTCACATCCAGTCTTTCCTTAACTCATTTCTCTACAGAATCTTTTTCCTCCACAACGTCTTGAGGAGCTGTTCTTTCCTGAAAACTTTTTGGGTTATCATTATGACCAACGACTTCCAAATATGTATGACACAGTGACAATCAAGGTTTCTGTGGGTGGCATCACTTGTTCTTCTGGGCTTATGAATAGATCAGAGCACCCGTTTTGGATCAGTTTGCCTGGTCCCTGTTTTGATTTTAGTCTGTTGAGCGTGAAATTAAAAGAAAATCAAAAAGTCATGACTTGTACCCAGTGTCACTTATACAGTGCCTGTCACCATAGTGATTCATCTGATGAACATGCTGGAGAGGGCTTGGGCTGGGTATCAAGTGATGTTTGTCTTTCATGTAGGAAGTTGAAGCTGAGATCCAGCTTTACACAGTCTAGTACTGGGCCTCTTTGCTGGGGCCAGCACCTCCTGTTGTTCACTGGAGCCTGGGACACAGCAGCACTCCCCTTATCTACCTGGCCTTCATCTCTTCCAATTCCCATGGGCCATTTCCTCAAGCACTCAGGCATGCTCCACAATTCTTAAAATCCCATCTGACCTTCACATTAGTTTCTTAGCCCCAGCTTCTAGGAACAGACTCGAGCAGAGTGTCTCTAGTAAAGGGGCATGCTTACTGCGCTGTTCTAGCTGCACAGCCCAGGTCTTGGTCCTGATGCTTTCCCTTAGTCTGCCTGATGCTCGCTAGAGTCATCACTGTGGGTAGCTGCCAGCGCTGCTAGCAAGCTAGCTGTATTGCTCTGCCTGGGCAGGGACTGTGAATGTGTAAGGTGAGGCTCTGTTAGCATGGGTCCTAGGTGACCTCTGTGAACCTTTGCTTCTGAATGCAGTGCTCCTCTAGTGCTTACTGTGCTGACTGCCAGCCCAGAGCTCTTGGTCTCAAGTAGGCACAGAAGCTTGGCATTCCCTGCCATGGCTGGCCCTCTAGCGCCTGGATTTGGGATCTAGCCACTCTGCAGAAGCCTTCAGCAGTGTCTCTTTGATATTGCCGCCGTGTTTTCTTTTTTATCTACCGCAATAGTGGTTTGATGATGGCACAGCTTCATTCTCTGTGCCTTCTTCTAAAGATGGAGGTCAAAAGTGGAGCAGAAAAGACAGCTTAACATATCCTGTGATTGGCCCTAATGCCGCCGCACCAGGGGCCAGCTGAGCAACGAGCAGCAACTTGCCTCCACCACCTAGAGAAGGATGTTTGCTAATCAGAATACACTTTTTGCTTTGTTCAGGCCAATCTCAACAGGCCCTCTGCTGGGAACCAGGAGAATTGCTACTACACAGGAAGTGGACATGAATCATCTAGACATATATGATTTTAAAAATTTTAAAAAAAAGTCTAACCCAAGCTGTTTTAAATCCTGTAACTGTGATAAGGCCTTCAGGAGCCAGAATTATGCCCTGGCAGCAAGCATCTGTGAAAGCCATGTAGCTTCTTTGGGGCATGCTTGGAGTGTACAGAGCAACCATGCTGCCATGAGGGCAGTCTGACTGGTTGCTTGGCTGATAGCGTTAGTCAGATGGGAGTAAGTCAAACACTTTATTAAATAACTCCCTTCTTCCCCTTCCCCCTTACTGATCTTAGATGACAGTGCATCTGCCATCCACCAATCAGAGTGGGTCCCTTCCCAGGGGGTATCCAGTGGCCACATCTGCTCAGTCAATATCTCTGATGAACATAGCTACAAAAATTCTCAAAAAATACTTACAAACTAAGTTCAGGAACACAGCAAAAGACTAGCCGCCATCATCAGGTTGGCTTCGTCCCAGAGATGCAAAGATGACTTAACACAATTAAATCGGTTATCTTTCAATAGCGTTATTTAGTTTCCATGAGTATGTGTACTTTCTATGTTTTCTGTTGCTGTTGAAATCCAGCTTACTCATCCATGGTCTCATAGAATAGAGGATGTGATTCCATTTTCCTAATATTTGTTGAGGTTTGATTTGCTTCCTAAGACGTGGTCAGTCTGGGAGAAATTTCCATTCACTGCTGAGAAGAACGTGTGTGCTCCAGTGTTTGGATAGACCATTCTGTAGTTGTCTGTAAAGTCCACTTGAGTAATTGTGTCATTTAAGGCGAGAGTTGCTCTTTTGTTTTGTTTTGTTTCTTCCAGATGACCCTGGCTTTCATAGTCTTTGTTGAAAGATCATCTGTTATTCTGATGGGCCTGCATTTATGTGTGACTTGATCTTTTTCTCTTGCAGTGCTGCAGTATCCTTTCTTTCTTCTGTACATTTAGTAATTTGACTATTATATAACATGGAAAGGTTTTTTTTTTTTGGTCCTATTTGGTGTACTACATACCTCTTGAATAGTTACAGACATCTCTTTCATTAGATTATGGATTTGTTTCTTCTATTGATCCAAGATTTCCTCTTTTTCTTTATTCAGATTTGGTCTTTTTAATAGTGTCCTGGAGTTTTTGTATGTTCTCTCTCTCTCTCTTTCTGTGTGTGTGTGTGTGTGTGTGTGTGTGTTTGTTTAACATTTTCTTTGATGACATGACTTTTTTCTCTACCTTGTCTTTAAGACCTGACATTCTTTCCTCTACTTGGTTCAATCTATTGCTCATGTTTTCCTCTGAGTTTTTTGGTTTTTATTCCTGAATTCTTCATTTCATGTTTTAGTTCATTTTGGGTTTTGGGGTTCCTTTAGAAATTCTATCTTTTTGCTAAATTATATTTTCATATATTGAATTGTTTTTATTATTTCATTCAACGGTTTGGGGTTTTGTTTGCTTGCTTGCTTTGGAATTTTTTTTTTGAGACAGGGTAACAGCTCAAGCTGTTCTGGAACTCCCTTTGTAGACCAGGCTGACCTCAAAACTCACAGAGATCCGCCTGCCTCTGCCTCTTGAGTGCTGGGAGAAAGGCATGCACCACCACCTGACTTCAACTGTGTTTTTATGGTATTCATTTCAGCCTTTATTCACATCCTTCTTGAATTCTTTGAACATATTAATTGCAGCTGATTTGAAATCATCATCATCTAAGTTACTTTCCTCAGGGTGTTTTCATATTTAGTGGAAACCTATTGTCTTGGTCATTTATGTTGTTTGTGTTTTTGCAATGACACCTTGGAGTCTAGTTAGGTTGTTGACAGTGTTTCTTTGTATGAAAGGTTTGCTTCCCAGGTTTTGAGTTTGGTACTCTATTTCCTGCTTATTCTTACTTGTCAGGTTGTAGAGCAGGTGTAAGTAACACTAAGTGCTTGTAACACTAAGACCATAGGGCTTAGGGCTCAATCTTGGGGCAATTCAGTGTTGATGTTTGAATATAAGGTATCAGAGTAAGACTAGGTGACATTTCTCATCCAAGGACCAGAGCTTCTATAGAATCAGAAGATTCTAAGGGACTCTCTAGGAGTCTGGGGGGAGTGCTCAGGACTGGTGGAATGGCAGCTAACATCTTAGAATGGGAATGCTTGGCCTGCTGGTAAACATGGGATATAATGATCTCAGGCAGGCTGAAGATGTGGATGGAGTTGGTGGCACATATCTGGGGTCCCTATGTAGAGAGGAAAGGTCACCAGGTGATGAGCACTTTCTTTGTTAGGGTTTCTTATTGCTGTGAGGAGACACCATGACCATGACAACTCTTATAAAGGAATAACATTTAATGGGGGTAGCTTACATTTTCAGAGACTTAGTCCATTGCCATCATGGTGTGACATGGCGGTCTCCAGGCAGGAATGGGGCTGGAGAAGTAGCTAAATGTTCTGTATCTTGATTTACAGGCAACAGGAAGTAAACTGAGACACAAGGCATAACTTGAGCATATATGAGACCTCAAAGCCTGCCTCCACAGTGACATACTTCCTCCAACAAGAAGACAATACCTACTCTAACAAAGCCACACTTCCCAGTAGTGCCATTCCCTTTGGGGTCCATTTTCTTTCAAACCACTACATTCCACTTCTGGCCTCCAAAGGCTTGTAGCCATATCATAATGTATTCAGTCTAACTTCAAAAGTCTCTAGCAGTCTCGTTACTTAATCTTGTTATTTAACTTATTTAAAAGCCTAAAGTTCAAAGTCTCTTTTGAGACTCATGCAATCTCTTAGCTGTAATCTCCTGTAAAATCAAAGTCAAAAAGCATATCACATACTTTCAACATACAATGGCACATGATATACATAACTGTTCCAAAATGTAGGGAAGGGAGCATAGTGAGGGAATACTGGACCAAAGCAAGACTAAAAACCAACTGAGCAGACTCCAGTTCCTGCATCTCCATCTCTGATGTCAAAGCGCTATTCAGACCTTCAACTTCTTTCTGCTTTGTTAACTACATTCTTCTTTCTCTTAGGTTGGTTCTACTCCCTGTTAGCAGCTCTCCTCAGAAAGTATCCCATGGCTCTGGCATCAACATCTTGGGGTCTTGAAGGCAACCCAGGTTTCACCTTCACAGTTTTATAAAATGGCCTCTCTAGGCCTCTATTCAAGGACACTCCTGGCATATGCCTGGCCTCAGTAGCTTTCCTTAGTCACAGAGGCAAATTCCCAAGCCTCTTTCTTCTATCCTTAAAGCTAGAACCATGTGGCCAAAGCTGCCAAGTTCTGCTTCTTGCTAGAACTGGAACATGAACCCTTGTTTAATTACATCTTCACTAGCTTTCTGTTTTCCATGGTTTCTTTCACTGCCTAAGCTTGGCTGTTCTGAGATTTTTCTCTGTAGACCAGGCTGGCCTCACACTCAGAGATATGCCAGCGTCTGTCTTCCCAGTGCCGGGATTAAAGGCGTGTATCACCACAACTGGCTCTAAGCTTTTCTTTAATTCCTTTTCACAAGTTGGAAACCTAGCGGGGTGGGATCTTGCCTTGAGGTCACCACTCTCTTTATTTCATTTCTTATTCTGCTTATCTCCTTGAACACAGGATTTAACTCCATTCCTGATGCTTCTTTTCTCCTCAAATTGTTCTACATTTTGCACTTTTTTCTTGCTCCTTTTTACTATAAATCTTCATTAGAATTACCACTAATAACCACATGGCAGGTTCTATACTAGGCTGTTTTGAGATTTCCTCTGCTAATGGAGTTAATCCAAACTGTTTGGTTTAGTCTCATGTAGACTCTTCGGACAAGGGCAAAAGGCAGCCACATTTCTTACCAACATATTGCAAGAACAATCTCTCAGCAACATACTAAAAGTCTCCTCTGAAACCTCTTGAGCCAGCCTCCCACAATTCAAATCACTTCAGCACCACCATCGTCCTACTATTATGATCCAGTAAACAGCACTTAGAGTGTTCAACTGCTTTTCCAATCCGTAGTCCCAAGGTCCATATTCCTTCAAACAAAAACATGATCAGGTCTATTACAGCAATACCCCAGTCCCTGCTACCAACTTCTGTCTTAGTTAGGGTTTCTATTGTTGTGAAGAGACACCATGGCAACGGCAACTCTTATTAAGGAAAAACACTTAATTGGGGTGGCTTACATTTTACAGAATTTTTTTATAGTGGCATGCAGGCAGACATGGTGCTGGAGAAGTAGCCACCAAGTGTCCTATATCTTGACCTGCAGGCATCAGGAAGTAAACTGAGATACTGCGTGTGGCTTGAACATATATGAGACCTCAAAGCCCACCTCCACAGTGACACACTTCCTCCAACAAGGCCATACCTACTCCAATAAAGCCACACCTCCTAATAGAGCCACTCCCTTTGGGGATCATTTTCTTTCAAACTACCACAGACACTTTGTTCTCATTTACTCTGCAGGGGCTAATGGAGTTGGTTGTGTGGGTCCTGGGCACTTAGCTAGAAAGGGGATGCCAGAGCCAGGCGGTGGTGGCGCACGCCTTTAATCCCAGCACTTGGGAGGCAGAGGCAGGTGGATCTTTGTTAGTTCTAGACCAGCCTGGTCTACAAGAGCTAGTTCCAAGACAGGCTCCAAAGCTACAGAGAAAACTTGTCTCAAAAACAAACAAACAAAAAAAGGGCTGGAGAGATGGCTCAGTGGTTAAGAGCACTGCCTGTTCTTCCAAAGGTCCTGAGTTCGGTTCCCAGCAACCACATGGTGGCTCACAACCATCAGTAATGAGATCTGGTGCCCTCTTCTGGCCTGCAGGCATATATGCAGGCAGAATACTGTATACATAAGTAAATAAATAAATCTTTTTTAAAAAAAAAAAAGAAAGGGGATGCCAGAGGGCAGGCTGTGGAGATGAGTGGAGTTGTGGTGTGAATCTAGAGTCCCTGCATGGAGAGAGGAGTCCCAGGAGGGCTGGAAGGCAAATGTAAGTCAGGTGGAATTGACAGCGGGAGTCTAGTGTCCCTACCTGGGCACAGGGTTGGAGGATTAGCTGAAGGCATGGATAGAGTACACAGTGTGTGTCTTAGGTCCCTAACTGTAGAGGGGCCTAGAGGGCTGCTGCAGGAATGGGTGGAATGTGTAGTCTAAGTCTAGGGTCCTCATGTGAAGGGGTGTGGAGGTGGACTACAGGACTGTGGAATTGACCTTCTGTGTTTAGGGTCTCTACCTGGAGTCAGGATGGAGTATAAACAGTGGGGATGGATAGAGTTGGGCACCTGGAGTCTTTATCTGGAAATGAGGTCCTGGAGGGTGGTTTGCACTGATGGGTGGAGTTGGCCATGTAAATCTAGGATCCTTACCGGGGGTGTGGGCAGAGGTGTATTGTGAGGCTGAGTGGAGTTGGCAGCATAAGTTAGTCCCTATCTGGAGGGACTTGAGTGTGTGGGCACAGGACACCCAGTTCTTAGGCATCCTCATTGGGGCGTGTGGAATTGATGATGAGAATGTGAGGTACCTGCTGGAGACAGGGACCACCAGGTACATCATGGAGATCTGTGAAATTATTTTTAGAAATCCTTATTAATATTTTTAAAAGATGTTTTGTGTGTATGTATGAGTGTGGTGTGTTCACACGTGTGTCTCCCTGTGCAGTGGTGGGTGTGGGGACTCCTGTTCTATCTATGCATGCTCTGCTATTTCTCAGACAAAGTCACTGAACCCATAGTTGATGCCCTGTAAGAAGAGTGATCCCCTACTTCAGGTCCTCCCAGCACTAGGGTTACATAAGCATGCAGCCATGCCCAGCTTCTTGTTAACAGCTGCTGGAATCTGAACTCAGGTCTTCATTCTTGTATAGTAAGTGTTCTTACCTGCATAGCCATCTCCTTGGGTCGCTCATAAAGAGCTTTTGCTTATTTTTAAAATTAAAAAATATTCTTTGAAAGTTTCCCATATATTTATAATGCATTTTGATTATATTAAGCCTCCATTCACCTTTTTTAAAAATCTTCCTACTTACTCTGGAACCTTTCCCACCCCCAGCTGTCCTTTAGTCCTTATGACATAGTGAGTTTGGTTAAGGCCGCTTTTATGTGCACGGTTGTGGTGCAATTTATTGGATGTAGGCAACGTACCCTTGGCTATACCCCTGAAGAAAAGGACTCCCTTGTAGCAGAAACCATTAACTGCCTGCAGCTCCTCAACTGGGTTTTGGTGGTTGTATGGGGCCCTCCCTGAGTCACATGGGAATGCTGATGTGCACTCTTCTGCAGGTAACTATGGTTACCGTGAGTTCCTGAGTGTAGTGGCCATGTCCTATCCAGAAGATGTGTAAGTGGGTGGGGATACAGATCTTTGTCTTTGGGTCTGGCAGCTAATAGTCACTTATGCTCAGCCCTTTGCACAGCTGTGAGTCTCTACATTGATCATTTCCCACTGAAAAAAAGAAGCTGCTCTGGCCGAGGCTGAGAGTAGCACTAAGCTATGGGTATAAACACAAATACTTAGAAGGCAGTTTGACAGCGTGTTCATGTAGTGAGACAGCAGTGGAAGGTTTACCCTACCCCTAGGATCAGTCACCAGCCCCGCCATGGGCTTTCAATCAGGTTTACAGTACCAGGCATGAGTTCTCTTCTGTGGAGTGGGCCTTCAGTCTAACCAAGCAGAGGTATTACCTCCTGTATTTGTAAGGACTCGCTAAAGGAACAGAGCTGATAGAATGAATATATAGATTGGCTTACAAGATGTGGTCTGGGAAGTCCAACAATGGCTATCTCTTACTGGAGAGGCCAAGAATCTGGTTCATTCCGTGAGGCCAGATGAACCAGCATTCCCAGTCTAGTGCAGAAGGCCTGGAAAACTCCTGGAGAGCTGCTGGTCTCTTCAGTCCACATCAGAAGCCTGAAGAAAGTGGTTCTAAAAACATCAAAGGATGTATAGCATCAGGATGGATGAAGTTGTGAGTGAGAGAGAGGGCAAGAAGACAAAGAGCAAATTTCCTTCCTCCACATCCTTTTATCTAACCTGCCCTCAGCAGGTCCTATCCATGTTTAGGGTACGTCTTCCCACTTTAAATAACATGAAAAGCAAAGTTCTTACAAGAGTATCCAGTAACCTGTGCATTAGTTAATTCCAGATCCAGTCAAACCGGCAAACTGGATTAGCTCTTACACCTCCATTAACATTCATGCCACTGTCACCCCAGTGGGTGCGTTATGCCTGGAAGGTCGTTATTGCAGCATGCAAGGTTCACTGCTGGGTAGGGTCATTGGTGACTTTTATCCCGCAGTAGCCCACATAGCGTATTTTAGCCATGAAAGCCAGCGACCAGGGAGAAAACTTCCAGGTCAGTTCCAGTTTGGCTTTTCTATGTCTTGCAACCAAGGAGTTTAGAAACAAGGCTTTACCATCTCCTTACGTTAGTCAACCAAGGAAAACGGCAATGGCCTGCATTGTTTAGGAGGCTCCTGGAGCCTCGGCCTTAGTTACTGTTCTCTTGCCGTGAAGTGGCGCCTTCATCAAGGCAACTCCTAGAAAAGAAAACATTTAGCTGGAGGTTTGCTTCCAGTTCCGGGTGTTACTCCTAGATGATCCCGTCAGGAAGCAGACAGGCATGGTACTGAGCAGTAGGTAAGAGCTTTATGTCCTGATCTGCATGCAATAGGCAGAGACTGGGCCTGGTGTAAGCTGACCCCCAGTGGCATGCCTTCTCCACCAAGGCCAGGACACACTTCCTAATCCTTTCCAAGCAGTTCCACTACCTGGAGAGCCAAATATTTAAACATATGAACCTGAGGCCCCTAAGAGAGACATACATGGACCTAAACTACATGGAATGTAGAAAACAACAAAATCCCCTGAGTAAACTGGGAGCATGGGGACCATGGGAGAGGGTAGAAGGGGAGGGGAGAAGTAGGGAGGGGAGGGGAGAAAATATATAGCTCGATAAAAACAATAAAAAAAATACAAAAAACAAAGTAGTGGGTTTTCATATAGCTTTTTAAAAACCCTTAATTTTGGTTGCCCCCATTTCTTTCAATCCTTTCTATCCCTAGTCTCCTCCTCCTCTCTCTCTCCCATCTCCTTCACATCCCCCTTAAACCTTTCTATCCCCAATAATCACATCTGTTCTACTGTCATCTTTGCCCTCATTAAGTTTTTTGGTATCTTTGCCTCATCTCTCTTGTTTTTCCATGAGTGTATTGGTGATCTTTTAGGTTTAATTTCTTTGCTACATTAAATGAATTTTGAAATTAGGTTTTCTGAGCATTTCCCAATCACATTAGTTTCATTGTATTGATTTTATATCTAACCTGCTTTTCCAGATAGATTATATAATCATTTCTTTATGGTGTTTAAGTTTACTTTAAACCAATTTAACTTCAAATATGTCTATTTAGATATTTACATTTCAGTTTTTAAAATATACTTTAAGAACAAACATGTCTATACTCCCCTAGTAGTAAAACAGGAGCATCAGAACTCAAGGTCATCCTCAGCTACATTGAGGGTGTGTCTCAAAAGCAAGTAAATATATAATCATATAAGTCTTTGGTTTCCACTATGCACCATTGGATAAAGGAATCTGTCTGCTTCTCAATTACACAAGAATAGTTTTAACATTCTGCCAGGAATAAGGTGTATAACTGCTTTTTAAAAGCCAAGGATTTTCCTTTTCGTATTTTTCATGAATATGCATTAGATTGTGTTAAATATTTCTCATTTATGAGATAGTCTTGGTTTTGACATTTAATTAAGCAGTATGATTAATTACACTGAGAGATTCCTGAGGCTAGACTCTGTGTGCCTTCTGACAGCTAATCTAACTTGTTTGCAGTGTGCCTGTTTATGTTACAGTGTCATTACCTAGATAAAATCCATATTTTCCCTTGTACTGCCCTTTTCCAGTCTGGGAATTGTGATTTAAATTAGAAATGTCCCCCACCAGCTCCTGAGTCTGAACACTTGTTCCCCAACTTGGTGGTGTTATTTGGGGGGGGGTGGAACCTTCAGGAGGTGGGACTGGCTAAAGGAGATGGTTCCCTAGGGACAGGCCTTCAGTTTTAATACAGGGCTCCCACTTCCTGTCTGTGCTTTGTTTCCCGGCTGCAGATCCTGTGAGCAGCTGCCTCACACTTTCAGCTCCCTGCCTTCCCTGTCATGCAGTTGAGATATAATAGCAGTAACTAATACGGGAATGAACTGATACTTGTATTGATTCTTTTCCTATTATTATTGAAATAGTTTGTGAACATTTGGAGAGCCATTTTAAAGACGGCTTGACCTGTTTTCCTTTGGGAAAGATGTTTAGTTGCTGTCTGAATGGCTTCCCGTGTTGGTAGGACTGTCCGTGCTTTCTATTGACTCTTGAGTCAGTTTTAGTTTACTTTTGTTTTTCTTACTTTGGTCCAGTTTGTCTGAATCTGTGAGTTTTGTCATTCCAGAGTCTCATTTATCTTTTAACATTTGTGGCATCTGTGTGTGTTCTACCTTCTTTTCTGTCCTTTCTCTCATTTTTTCTTTCACAAATGAATCTTGTAAAGATTTGCTTTTTTGTTAGTCCCTTCAAAGAGTTAGTTTACGTGGGTTTTTCCAATCTAATTTCTGCTTCTTTGCTGTTGTTTATTCTGTTTAGGCTTTTTGAGTAGTGTTGCATCTCATAAAATAAGCAGCTGAGAGTGTGTGCTTTAAGTGCCACTTTGCTGTTTTGATTAATGTATTTTGTTTCTTCATTCTAAATATTTTAATTTTTTAAAACACAAATTATTTTAGACCTATGCGCTATTTAGAGGTGTTTCCAAATTTGCAGTTCAGGGGGAAACAGGATGGACAGGGCTTGTATCACAGGCTGGCTTCCAACTTCCTTGGGTAGCTGAGGATAACCTTGAATTTATCATCTTCCTCTACCTACCCACTCGCTGCAGGGATTACAGGTGTGCACCACCACTCCCAGTGTCAAGGATGGAACCCAGGGCTTTGTGCATGCGAGCCAAACACTCTAGCAACTGAGCTATAGCCCAAGCAAATGTGTTTCCTTTCTCATTTCACCTTGCTCTTTATCGCAATATAAAGTGTTGGGGTAGAGAACGTTGCCTGGCCTTTCACATCTGTTGAGAAGTGTTTCACGGGCTCATCAGCTGGGGTGTCTGGAGACAAATTCTTGCGCTCATGAGCAGAGCTCCTCCTCTTTACCACCAGAGTTTATGTATGCCTGTTAGATACATCCTGTTGCTTTATGGTTTCAAGCCCCCTGTATCTTCACTGTCTCTCTGTAATAGAACGGTGATGCCTGTTGTTATCCCAACATGTTTATACCTTCCCAAAGTTTTATCAGGTCTGGCTTGTTTATTTTCTGATCCTTAGAAGTGAATTATAATTTTTTTTATCATTGCATTGCAATCTTCTCTCCTAAAGTCGATATGATTAATTAAAAATAGCTTGAGATGCAGCTCAGAAAGAACATGCTTGTCTAGCATGGCTGAAACCTCAACTCCCATCTGCAGCTCTGCAGATAAACAGCAAAGGGGAATTTGCTTGCTATTTCCTTCCCAAGTCTGATATTTTAGAAGTGGCTTTGTGTGTGTGAGAGTGTGTGTGTGTGAGAGTGTGTGTGTGTGTGTTGTTGTTGTTGCTGTTATTGTTGTTGTTTTCTTTTTTCTTCTCAAGTTTCTTCTTCCTGTTAGATCTTTTCTGAGTAGCACTGCGCTATCTTTGAACTAGATTTTTTAAAATCTAGGCTGAATATCTTTGGATTCTTCCCCTAACCCCACTTGCTACCTGTGGCAGGTGAAGGAGCTGGCCCTACCCTAGACCAGCTACAGCACACAGGAGAACAGGATCTGCACCCCACACTAGAACTGACCCTGTTATTGGGGTCACAGGTGAGCCAACTCTGGGGGCAGGAGAGCTGACCTCGTAACACCTCTTATGCCCCCTACATCACTCAGGAGAGAGGGCACTGAACTTTGCCTAGGTAAAACTCATATTGCCCTTGGCCCTGGCAATATGAGTTTGGGGGACCTAGATCTGAGTGCTTCAGAGCAGGAGAACTGGCCCCTCCTTGGTGCAGACTGCTTTGGGTGAGCTAGCTGAGGCAGTGCTGGAGAGCTTATCTGGGTAGTGACGATGAGGGAAAGCTAATGGGCTGACCAACCCAGTTACCACTCAGGCTCAGAACTTTGAGTTGACCCAGCATCCACTGAATCTATGAACTATTGGAGCATGTGAAGGGGACAAACCTACAGATCCAAAACAGCAGAATCTCCATGACACAGGACAACAGGATAAAAGAAAATGCGATCTTTGAGTTTTTAACTGGAGTGTTTCATCCGAGTGTGTTTTCCGATATATTAGATATCACGTGACATATATAACTTTTGCTTTAGTTTTCTGTTTTCCTTTGTTTCAATTGTTAAGCTTTACTCTAGTTATTTTTTAATTACATAGCCTCTGATAGACCCATATCCTACTTCCTCCCTACCAGGGATGCTCTTGAATGTTCAGTGTGTCTCAGCTTAATTAAGAGAATCAAGGTGACCAGTCACTTCAGCCTTGCTGAAGAATGATGCCAGGAACTTAAAAATTTGCCCAGTTACTTCTCCTCCTGGACTTCTGGGATATTGTCTGGTATCACTTTTATGTTTAAAGAGATTTCTTCTTTGCTTTTAAAACTTAGTTTAAGTATGCTGCCTTGGTAGTGCATGAGTCTTAACGCATTTGCTGATCTACACAGCCACCACTGCCAATAAAATTCCACACTCTTATCTCATAGCTGGGCGTGGAGACAGAGGCAGGTGTGTCTTGGTGAGTTCAAGGCCAGCCTGGTCTCCACAGCAAGAGTCAGGCCAGTCAGAGGTACAAAGGGACTCTGTCTCAAACAAAGCAAACAGACAAACCCCCAAAACTTTTCCATGCTGCCCCGTCACAGGCAAACCTGCCCTAGCCCCATCCTAGGAGTTATCATCAAAGCTGTTGTTTCCAGCCTTGTAATTGAGTTTTTCCCAGAATGCTCTCTGTAAGTAGAGTCATTGTCTGTGTAACCCTTTATGATTGTTTTTTTGTTTGTTTTTTTGTTTGTTTTTTTTTGGTGCATAGAGGATATGCTTTGATCTTGAACTGAGTGTTGGCATGTGTCAACATTCCACCCCTGTTGCTGGGTAGCATTCTTCAGTAGAAATGTTCTGGAACCCGTCACCTGCTAGAGGACAGAAAGATTGTTCCCAGATTTGGAGCATTCATAGGTGCGTTTATGTGTGCAGGATGTGTGAAGCTCATTTCTCTGAAGCACTGCTGCTAGGTCACGTGGCAAGTGCATATTCAGTTTTACAAGAAACTGCCATTGATTCTTCACTGGCTTGAACTGTTCTACCCTGCACATCCCTTAGCAACTCGTGGGCTTTTGAAGGTCAGATTCTTTAGAGCTTGATGTGGTGTGAGTGAGTGTGTGTGTGTGTGTGACTGCTATCTGCTATCTTTCTTGGTCATATTTTGTTTATTATGTTTGCCTCTTTTTTTTCAGTAGCAGAGATAGAAACCCAGGCTGCATGCCTGTCAGGCCAATGCTGTACCATTGAACTATCACCTCAACTCTGTGCTTATTTTATTAGAATTTTTTCTTATTACTAACTTGGACAGTTCTATATATAATTTCCATATCATTCCTTTATCATGTGATGTGCAAAATATTTCTCTCTATGGGTTTCCTTTTATCTCTTAACAGGATTTTTCATAGAGCAAAAACTTTTCATTTTGCTAGAAGTCTAATGTACCAATTCTTTTTCTTTTATGCAGAATGCTTTTAGTGTTATCCCTTAGAACCCACAGCTCAAATGAAGGTCACAGATATTTTTTCCTGTGCTTAAAAACTTCATATTTTTATTTTCTATTGAAACCTGTGATCTATTGTGATTAATTTGTATAGATTGTACAGAGCCAGGATCCACACCTTTACATATTGTGTACCATGACAGTTTGTTAGATTCTTTCTTCTCCTTGAATAGTCTTTGTCCCTTTTTCAAGATTACTTGGTCATGAGTCTGGATCTATTTCTGGCTGGTACACTCTCTCCTTTTGCCAGTGCCATCCTCCTGATTATTTAATTTTAAAATCTGATCATGTGAGTGCTATAACTTAATTTTCTTTCTAGGGATGCAGTAGTCATTTCCTCTTTTCTGCATGTCACTGTCCATGTTGGAGTTGGCTTCTTTATCTCTACCACCAGTCCTGCTGTAGCTCCAGGGTTGCATCCCATCTGAGGTCAGTTTACGGAGGAATTGGTTCCTTCACTCTGTTGAGTTCTCCGGTTCACAGACATTCTATCTCTCTCCACTTGACTTAGATATTCTGTGAATTTCTTCATAAACACTCTGTAGTTTGCTGGTGTGTCGGTTACATTTCTGTTGCTGTGATAAAACACCTTGACCAAAGCAACTTATAGAAAATTGTGTTTGTGCTTATGGTTTCGGAGGGTTAGAGTCCATGATGGTGGAGCGAAGACGTGGTGGTAGGAGAAGGAAGCTGAGGGCTCACATGTTGATCTGTGAGTATGAAGCAGAGAGAGCAAAATGTCACAAGACTTTAAGCTCTCCAAGCCTACCTCCAGGGACATACTTCCTGTGGCAAGGGCATACCTCCCAAACCTACGCAACAGTACCACCACTGAGAATCAACTAAATATCTGAGCTTATGCAGGCTCTTTATAAGTTTTGATAAACTGACACCAAGACTTTAATCTTTTGGAACTGTTACTAAGAGTATTTTCAAGGGTCTGTTACTAGTATGTGGAGAGAGTTTATGTTTGTATATTCCTCTTATTTAATAGTCTTGGTTATGTTATGGGTTTTTGTTTTTGTAGGGTCTCACTGTGTAGTCTTGGCTGACCTACAACTTTGTGTAGATAAGACTGGCCTCAAACTCAGAGATACACTTGCCTCTGCCTCCTGAGTTCAGGATTAAAGGCATGTGCCACCATGCCTGACTTGCGGATTTTTTTGACGGGGAGGCATCTCATTTTCTTGTCTTTTCTTCTGCATTGATTATCCCATCTGCAATTAGGGACCTAATACTTGAAAGTCAAGCCATGACCAGAGTCTCTACATTCATTGCTAGGATTCAGTACCGGTTTTGTGCTTGCTGTTTATGGATTGCACCATTGGATCCTACTATTTTTGTTTGCTCTTATGGGCAAGCCTGAATGCATGGGTGTGACAGTTTTCTTAAGAAAAAGTACTAGAAGTCTGTTTGTTGTCCTCGATACAGGTCCAAGTCTGTGGCGGGACACTCTGGAGAACCTTGAGCATTATGCTTTGCTGGCATGCTAGTTGGTGTTTCTGGAAGATTCTAGAATTGTCTTTATCTTCTCCTGTTAAGAGTTTCTGGTATTCTTGTCTGTTTCTCTGGAGTTGCTGAAGAGAACAGTGGGATTTGTCCTTCTACTGTGTTCTTACCTAAGTCTGTACATAGGTATGTGTGTATGTACTAACATATGTAAATGTGTATGTATTAGCATATGTATATATAAATGTGTATTAACATGTGTACATGTGTATGTGCATATGTATAAATGTATGCACACATTTGCTGACCGTTTTCTCCATCTTCCCTCTAGGGCAGAAAAGACTGAAGTTCTGAGTGAAGACCTTCTCCAGGTAGGTTGCCACTTACCTTGCCTGCCAGACCCTGAAGATGTTTTCCTCTAAAATGGGACCATTCTCTGTTTTGTTTCCATGCCTCTGCTGCTTCCCTACAAACTATTAGGGGTTGCAACTCTGTTGTTTCTAACAGTGCTTTCCATTTTAGCTCCCCAGAGATGCAAGCCCACACCCATGGTTTTAACCAGCTGCATATTAAAAATACTTGGATAAACTGCTTCTGTACTGAGCATGTGCAGATTTTCCTTCCTGCCATTCCCTAAATAAGGCAGTATTGTAGCTGTTGTCAAGGGGTTTACATTGTATAAAGCACAATGAGTAACCCAGAGTCAATTCCAGATACACCAGGGGAGGTCTGTGAGTCGTATGCAAATATGTTTATTTAAGCATGTTTGTGGCTTGATGTTTGAGGGTATCCTGGTCCTAGTCTCCCTAAGGTACTGATATAGATAAGATTCTTGGGGGTAAGATTCAGAGAGTACCAGGGGAGCATCCAGGCTGTGGTCACCCCACCCCCGTTTCAGCTCTCCAACACGGGGCATTTTCTGCCCAGAAATCCTTGCCTTTCTGGTAACAGGTCACTATTGTCTACTCACTGTGCCTGCCACTGTCTGTGCAGGTAGAGAAGCGCCTAGAACTGGTGAAACAAGTGTCCCACAGCACACACAAGAAGCTCACCGCGTGTCTACAGGGCCAGCAGGGAGCAGAGGCCGACAAGCGCTCAGTAAGTGCCCACTGCTGAGCCCAGGCAGCTTAGATCCTGTGTCCTGGCACCCAGCATCCTACCCCCAGGGCAGTTGCTTGCTGAGGCTACTCTTGTGTCTGCAACTCAACCAAGCAAGCCTTGGTGCTTGTTTCTGCTGCGAGGGAGTTTTTGCTCTTTAACCCTGCCTGAAGCATCACCCTCACCAACCAAGGTGAGGTCCCCTTCCTGGGGCAGATACCCCCAGGATGTCAGGACCATACTTAAGTTAAGATCCTACCTCTGAGGGAGTGTTCCCCTCCATGGACACCTTTCATTGATTCAGCTCCATCGTGGATTATATTTATCTTAATAGTATTGATGGCCCACGGAAGACAGTCTATCTTGACTTCCAAGGTTTCCAGGGACCTAGAAAAACCTTTGGAAGTTGTTTCCCCTGTAATGAGGTGACAGAATGCCTGCTGGGTAAAGCTACTTCGATGCCTTTCTTTTGAACTGATTTCTGTAACAGTAAGCATTGTGAATGCCTGGTACTCAGCAGTGAGTGGTATAAATACCTTTTTCTTGTCTTTCCTTTTCATCCCTTCCTCCTTCAGTTCCACAAAAGAGCAAAAAATACTTTTACATGTGTGTATGTGTGTGTGCATGCATGTGCATGTGTGTGTATGTGCATGCATGTTTGGGGGAGTTCACATTGGGGGTGGTGCATGTATACCTTAGGTATTGTTCCTTAGAAACCATTCAACCATTCTCTCTTTTTTTTTTTTTTTATAATCACAAGCAAGTTTATTTTGAAATGTATATGAAAAATTTCAGATCCTAGGAATATCTTTAAAATTCTTACGATAACAGTGGGAAGAATGAAGTATCAAGACTAACTACATAGATAATCAATACAGTGTGGTATATTGGAAGCAGGTAATTCAGTGAACATCACAGAAATATCAGAAAGAAATCCTCTATAACACATTTTGAACTGTTACTATATTTATTCAAGGCTTATATTTCTGTATGTGATACCTACTTATTTTGGCATAATTTATAAGAAATATATATTATATCTTATTTCATTGAATTGTTTAGCTTTCTTCAAACCTTACAGTGACATATTCCATTCTCTCTTTTTTTCTTTGTTTGTTTGTTTGAGACAAGGGACTTTCACTGGTTTGAAACTTACCATGTAGGCCATGCTTACTGGCCATCAAACCCCAGGGATTTGCCTATCTCTACCTTCCTAGCACTGGGATTATAAGCATGCACTACCACACCTGGCTTTTATTTGAAAAAGAAAATAAAAGGTTCTGGGAATTGAACTCAGGACCTTGTGTTTGCAAAGCAAACACTTATTGGAGCTATGTGGTTTTTTTTTATGGGTATTTTGCAATCTAGGATGGTATTAATTAGTATTAATTCGTCAGCTTGACAACATCTAGAATGATCTGGGAGATGGAGGGTCTGATTATGGGGATTATCTTAGTTCCACTGTGGGATTACTCACCAGGGGATGGGTGAGTTCATGGGCTATAAATGCAGCAGCAGCATGCATGAGCTCATGGGCTATAAATGCTGCAGCAGCATGCATTGCTGCCTATCCCTGAGTGTGGTGGTCATGTGCCCAGTAATTCAAGCTTCTGATGTCGACTCTCCTGCAGTGATGAACTATAAATGCCCTGGAACTGAGAGCCAAATAAACCTTTTCTCTCTTAAGCTGTGTTTGTCAGAGTGGTTCTCACTGCTATAGGAGTGGCATCTAAGACAGATGGCCTCTCTCCCGTTCCTCCTCCTTAAATTTCCATCTGTGTTTGGTGTCTGTTGGATTAGTTGTGCTGGCTTCCGCTTGCCGGGGTCTCCCAGGGCCCCTCCTTATGTTAAGCTTGGCTGTTGGGAGTCACAGAATGAGTGCCCTGGACTGAATGAATGTGCCCCATGTTTTCTTTGGTCTCCGCAAGAATGCCAACACCAGCCCCGATTGCTCAGCCCTCACTCTTTTTTCTTTCTTGTCCCCAATACTTAGTGCTTTGGATTTCAAATATTTAGAATTTTGGGATATCTGTGAGCCCACAGTGAGGTACCCTGGGGCTCAGAAATAAGTCTAACATGAATTCATTTGTTTTATGTCATCTATTGCACACAACCTGAAGATGATACTATTTAATATTTTGGTGCATCTCTGTTTTCACTGCAAGCTGTCACATGTGGCCGGGTGTGGAATTTTCACTGGTGGCTTCTGGTCAGTGCTCAGAATGTTTCAGATTTTGGAGCACTTTTGCGTTTAGGGATTGCAGATTGGGGATTCTCAAACTCTATTTTCAAATGGAATCCCTTGTGTGCAATATAAATAAAACCTCAGCTCTGGAAAATATCTTTAGACATAATCAAGCATGTGCCAGGAATTTCAGTAGGGTGGCCCCAAGTAGTCCTAAAGAGGAGCTTGCAAAATGCCTTTGGATATGAACTTGACCAATGGTGGTCTAATATGTTACTTGGGTTGCTGTTCCAGATAGGGACCTGGAGCTCAGGCAACCTTTGGTCTGCATCCTTTCTTTTGCTGCAATGTAACTGATTCCAAGTGTAATATATTTTTTTCTGTCAAGAGTCTCATTTGAGGGTCAAGTGGGATGACATGCACCTGTAACCTCCACACTCTGGCGGTTGAAGAAGGATTATGAGCTCCAGGCTAGCCTTGGCTACATAGTCAGTTTGGGGTCCGACTGGCTATGGGAGACCCTGTTGACAAACAAAACAAAATGGAAGAGTTTAATTTTAATGTTACCACTGGAGGCTTGAAACCAGCCTTGGAGGTTGACAGCAAAATGATACCAACATAATTTCCTGGGTGAAGACAGAATTACCTAGTGTGTGGAGTTTTAGCTGGGTTGGGAGTTCTGCCAATTTCGTCCAGTTAGCAGACGTTGACTTATTCCTAGAGCCTTTGAGGTATGTCCTAGACAGCAAATCTGAAGGCAGGTGCATGGGGAGAATGGTTGTCATTCAGCCTCTGGGAGAAGGGGCCATGCCAGGCTTCGTGGAGATGTATAGGGGCAGCACTGGGGGTGGCTAGGAAGTGGAAGTGAGGGTGTGAACAGGAACCTTCATCACAGTTGCTGAGGGGGAAGGAGTAAGGCAGGTGGAGGGCTTCTGCCTGGGTGACTGGCTCCTGCCCCCTAGTGGCACTACTGGATAGGTGGATCGAGGCCAGGAGAGGCTGGTGGAGCTTGGCCTCAGGATTGGTTGGTTTGCATGTGGAAAGCATGTTCAACTGCACTCTATGTTATGTCTAGGAATCGATTAGGCCTCTCCTGTTGTTTCTTATCTCCTTTAACAGTCGGTCCTAAAAGCTATGGCTTCTCATCCATGGGGATGGGCAGTTTCCACTGCCTTGGTGGTGAGAAGAACATCCTCATCTCGTGGTTGCTGAGTTCATCTGGATTCCCAGTGCAGGACACAGAGGGGCCAGGATGTGTGTGTATCACATTCCCAGCTTGCACTTGTTAGTCCAGGCCAGTCGCTGGTTAGTCAGTAGTTGATAGGGGTCTGAGCCCTGCCTTATCTGATGAGAAGGTCACATACAACATGTAAATGGTGTCTCTCCTCTTTAACAAATATTTAGGGGAAAAAAAAGAACAAATGTTTGAGAGCCCATGTCTGTCATACAGGGTAGTGTGTGTGTCAAGAAGCATGTTCAGCTGGGCCTCTGTCCTGGAAGGTCCAGGTTAGAGACAAGCAGGTGCTATGATGGGCATCAAGTACATGGCTTGTCTCTTAGTGCTACAGAGCAGATTACTAGGAATTCCATGGTAGGAAATGGGCTTGTGATAGACACACACAGGAACGTCAGACCAGAAGGATGCAGGGCCAGGGAAGAGTGAGACATCCCTCAGCAACAAAAGTGTGTAGAAAGCAAGTAAACTTCAGAGAAAGAGGAGGGAGGTGGCATAAGCAGGGGCTGCAGGGGTTTGGGTTACACCTGACAGGTCAGGGCTTGAACTTGGACCTCATCCTTAAGAGGTGTCCTGGCATCCCGGTTGCTCACCACAGTGGGCTTGGTAGAAGGGAGGCACTGATTAGACACATTTGGCCATGACTTAGGTGAGATCCCAGGGAAGACGGGAACTGGAAAGACCAGCAGGCCTAAAGGATGCTGCTGGTAGAGCATCCTGACTCGGCTTTGCATGAATAAGGAGTGCCAGAAAAGAGGGGCCTGGTTGACCCCTGACTCTTACAGCTGAGATCGTCACCCAGAGGGAAATAGGAGCCGAGAAGACTAGTGAACCTGCAGTTTTGGAAGCCCTCCTGGGAGAATCAGCAAAGATCTGCCCACTGGCTCAGCCTCTATCCCAGATGGTATTCTTTATTCTTCCCTTTCCAGAACCCTCACTCAGGCTTCCCAGAAGCCCCACTGGCTCTTCCTCTGTGAATTTCTACTTCGCTGCGGCATGCACCGCTCTGGTCCCTGTGGTCGTCATCCGATGGTGGTTCCCATCACTCTCCTCCTTCTTCATATTCCATCTCCTGCTACCTCCCAAGCAGGTATTGAACATGGGCATCGGATGAGGCCACTGTCCCTGCTGAGTCCCAACAAAGGGCTCTCCCATCCACTGTGGTGCAGAGTTGTCACAGCTCTTCTGTCCATGTTTCTGAGCTCAGCTCTTGCTCCATCTTCCTCTCATCCTTCTCCAGCTGCCCTGTTGTATTTCTGAGAGGTACATCCCCTCCAGAGCCCTTCAGTTTGCTCTGGCCTCGGTGTGCTGTTCTTTCTGAGCATTTCAGGCCAGTGACTTCTAGTCATTGCTCTTCCCAGTCTCCACCTTTATCATCTGAGACTCCAGCCACCCAGGGCACGGGCTTCCTCGTGTCCTACAGCCCATCGTTCTGCCTCATTTTCTTCATAGTGCATATTAGTGCCCTAAGTGCCGTGATCACTGATCTCTGTCACTAATAACTAAGCTCCATGGGAACAGGGGTCTGGTCTCCACCAGCTGTGTTCTCAGTGCCTAAAACAGGCCCTGCCACATGGTAGGCGGTGATAAAAATAGACCGATGTCAGGAACAGATAGTCCATGAGTATTTGAGGCCCAGGATCTGCCTGACACACTAGCCCACCAATTTAAAATAACAGGCAATTTAGTGAGAGGGCTCTGAGATCAATCCTGGAGTCTCCCGTGAAGTGAAGCTGCTGCTTCATTTCGCCTGACCTTGAGTGAGTGAGTGACTTCCTAAGCCTTAGCTCCTCCATTTGGGAAGTGGCGATAGCAGTGATTTCTGGCCCTGTGGGGTTATTTGTGAGTGTAACGAGGTAGTACTTGTAAATGACTATAGTGTGCTTAATGCTACTATGGTCTGAGCAAGACGCCTTGGCTTTTCGGGGATTAAACCACACACGCTGCTTTGTAGGACAGAGAACTGGAGGACAGTGGGAAGCAATTTTCCTGGATCACATGAGAGGATGCAAATACAGATATGTGGGGGGGGCAGAGTATATAAGAGGGAGATTGTACACCTGAGCCACCTTACAAACCATGCCTCTTAAGCCCAGGGTAATTTTAGAAAGAACAGTCATTTCAGACATGACAGATTGATGCATCGAAACCTGGGGACATTCTGTCTTTTCTCGTCTTATTCTGAAGTAGCAGGGGACAAGTTCATTTTAATAGCTCATCTTTGTCCCTGAAAACCACTGCCTGGCTTGAAGCCTGCTACTGAATCCATCCATTCAGTAAGGATTAGGACCAACGTGGATCCTTGGCAACAGAGGGATCCTTCTATATGAAGTGGGGTGGGCAGAGGGTGGGAAAAAGCAGCTAAGACCTGGGTGATGGATGGTTGGTAGGCATAAGTGACTACCGAAGCTGTCTGTGTGGAGTGCCTACCCTTGCCTTGGAATTTCCTTAGAAGTAGAAGTGAATCCTGTTGGGCTTACAGTCCACCGGCATCCATCCCACCTGCTGCCTTGAGGAAGGGCTGCCTCATTCCCCTTGATGTGAAGGTACCACCTATTTACTCCTTTCCTTGCCCCTGATGGTTTCCTTCTGATTTCATGATTCCTGAAACACCTATGTGAGTAAAAATATCCGATTTTTTTTATCACCCCTCCGCCCTTCTTCCTGCCCCTCAGATTCACCTCTGTCTCTCTCCTGGAGGGACAGTTAAACCATTAGTAAAGGACTTACATAAATATGTTGCCATTCACTCAGTGGTTCCCATGGTTATTAAGAGCCAAGGAGTCAGCTCTAGATGTGGATGATAGGAAGCGGTATGAAAGACACCTCGACGTAAGCAGGAGGGCAAGGCCCAGAGTGCAGAATGATGTATTGCTTACCAGCCTTGACACTGTGACAAACTATGTAACAGAAGCTACCCAAGGGAGGACGATTGTTTTGGGTCATGGTTTCAGGGGATATTGGTCTATCGTGGGGAGAAAGTGGGACTGGCTCCAGGGCTTGTGCTCTGATTTTCTCAGATATCATAGGATCTGGATGCAGAGAGCTCGGGCTGGAACTGGGGCTGACCTGTAACTATCAAATGTGTATCCCTGGTGGACTGTCACCACCATTACATCCACCATCCTGTGACCAAAATGTTCCTCAGTCTCCCAGAACAGCACCACCAGCTGGGACCAACTGTTCACACACATGGACCTGTGGGGAACATTTTGCAACCAGCCATAGCATATGCTAACATTTGTGAGGAATGTGATAAAAAGGAACACAGTTGTACAAGAGCAAGATAAGATGTGCTTAGAATTTGAGTACATGGATGTGCAAGAAACTGGGCACCATCATGGCATCTGGCAAAGGCTGAGGGATGTCTCTTCACGTGGATGGACAACATTCTCTTAGCCCATGGACATTTGAACAGTTTCTATTCTCTGGTTGTTAAACGGAGGCTGCTAGTCACACTGATGCGTATGTATTTGTTCAGATACTTGTTTGCACTTCGTAGAGGCATGTATCCTGAGTGGTTAGTCTTTGGCTAGTCTTTAAGCTACTACGAAATTTTGCCATTGTGAAGAACCATTTTAAATTTCCAATAGGAATGGCCTTTCTAGGGCTGGAGAAATGGCTCAGTAGTTAAAGGCTAGGCCCACAACCAAAAATATGAGAATGCCCTTCTTTACGTGCTATACCAATGTTTATTTTCTATTTAAATAAATGTTAAATAGAGCCATCCATGTGGGTGGGTGTGAGTGGCGGCTTGTTATTTGAATGACTGATTGGGTTTCCTCAGTCACTAATGCTCTGGGTTGCCTTTTCATGAGCTCACTGGCTTTGCTGTGCACTGCAATCGTATGGGAACACTTTTCTCTGTTGAGTATGCGCTGTCTTGTTTTAAAAATCGGGTGGGTAGACAATTCAAGAAAATAGTGTTTGGGGGAAACGAATGCATTGCTCAAACCTTTGTGAACGTGATTAGGAAATAGTCTGTGGTTTTTCCTTCTTATTATCCCACTTTACCTTTGAAATGTAGATGTTAGGCTCAGTTTCCAAAGTAGCACATTGATTACTTTAACTTCCCACATTTTTTCTTTTCACCTCTTAAGTCTGACCCGTATGAGCCCTTTGGGCTTAAACATGTTTTGAAGTCAGATGTTTCATAGCTGTTTTCATATAATAGCTTTTCAGGCCTTTGACTTTGTCCTTTCAGAGGACATGGATAAAAGTTCTCAGCACCGCGTTTGCTTCCTTTCCAGAAAAAGTTGCCGTTGACGACACTGGCTCAGTGCTTGATGGAGGGCTCTGCCATCCTGGGGGACGACACGCTTCTCGGGTAAGGGATAGGTTACACGTGCGCGTGTGCATGTGTGCGTACGAGTGTGCATGCGCGTGTGTGCATGTGTGTGTGTGTGCGTGGTGCATGTGTGTGCGCGTGCGTGTGTGTGTGCGCGTGCGTGTGTGTGTGTGCGCGTGCGTGGTGCATGTATGTGTGTGTGCGTGTGCGTGTGTGTGTGAAATCTAGGTATGTCTCCATCTGTAATGCAGGGACTAAGACTCCTCATGGAGCACCAGCATCATCTGAATTCTAGGTGTGAAAGGAGAAGATGTTACAATGAAAATCAGAACCCCCAGGCAAAGTGCTGTTGTCTGTGACATCAGGCAAGTCCCGTGGGAAAGGGAACTTAAGCCTGGCGAAGGTCAGCGAGATCCCCAGGCTCAAGTGGAGCAAACAGGTGACTTCCATCAGGTGTCAGAACTTATGGGGTTCCCAGCAGGAGAAGCCAAGCTAATTTGGAGCTGAAATCATCAGAGTGACTTCTACTCAGTAGCCAGTTCAGCACTCTGAGAAGCAAGAATTACAGGGCACAGAAAAGTACAAAATAGTAACTAGAGTGGAATTGTGTAATGACCCAAAAACAAAGTCCTTGACAAAGAAACTGAATCATATGGGTAGATTTTAATAAAACAAACAAGCGAAACCCAGAACTCTTTAAGACTGCAAGTATAGTGCTGGTAAACACTTAACTGAGCTGAAGTGGGGATTGTACACCAAGGCCACATTGATGAACTTGGAAACAATACAACGACGCCCTAGCCAAAGCTGTGAGCCATTACACTGTGAGGCAACAGGGACTGTGCAGCCACTGCCTCTGCCTAGAGGGAGTTCCTGAAGAAGGAAATGGGGGACGTTTGCAATGGATGATTTTCAGCTCTAGCTGGGAAGACAAACATGTCTCTAAAGTGAAGGAGATCTGTAGAAGGGAATCTGTGATACAAAGCCAGCCAGAGGAAAAAAGATGATCTTCTCTAGCAGGGCGTTAAACTGGTAACAGACCACTCATGAGCCATATAAATGCCAGGGGATGGTAGAGGATGTGTTTAAGTACCGAGTGACAATTTAAGAACACTGGACTTTCATGCTAAATGAAGTCATTATCTAAGTCTTAAGGGGGAAATAAAGGGATTTTCAGGCAGAGAGTTAGTGCTTGCAGAGTCGCCATGAAGGGACAGTTTGCATATTGAACAGACCGAAGTTTCCTGAAGTGGACTATGTGCATAGCATGGAAGAACGTGAGGTTACTATGCTGCAAGGGAGGAAAGGTTTGTTGTCCCTCTAGCCTTTCTATAAGATTAACAGCTGACAGCTTGCCAGGAGAGCAGCCACGTCTTCGCAGCACGTGTAGGGCACGCACGCGGGGTGCTTCAGCGATGAGTAACCGGTGGTAGATCGTGGGTTTGCACAGCGTCTTGACAAGAGACTAACAGTTTGAGAAGCAATGACAAGACAAAGGGAGAGGAGTTTCTGGGGTGGCAGATTGTGGGGGGAAGACATGGGAAGCTAACAGAAAGCAGGGCCAGTTGCCAAAGATTGCAACGTGGGTTCCTGTGGCTCTGTCTTGGGGTCTGGAGGTACCTGGTGATTAATTTTTGCTCTTCCAAGTAGAAGGGAGGAGGAGCATGTTTGTTTGCAAATCCATTTCTTGTGTTTAGGTGGGCAGTGGG
This sequence comes from Ondatra zibethicus, assembly GCA_004026605.1. Lineage (NCBI taxonomy): Eukaryota > Metazoa > Chordata > Mammalia > Rodentia > Cricetidae > Ondatra > Ondatra zibethicus. Next base: position 94,288 of record PVIU01004691.1, read on the forward strand.
GAGAAAGATCCCACTTTTGGTTATTTTTTCTTATTTGCCTTTACCTCAGAATAATCCTTATGCCAAAGTGGCATGATTTGGGTGGCTTACTTACTATCTTTCACTATAAACAAAACACAAGCATTACATTAAAAAAAACAACAGTATGAGAATGATTAATTTGCTGGGTAATAGCCTGGTAAAACTCCATCATTAGATAGTAACAACAGGAGACACTGGGGAGGGAACACTGTTTTCAGCTCTTGTGTGATTTGAAAGGAAAGTAAGATATATTACTTCAAATTTATCTGTGTTAGACAAGCAAAGAGAATAGGAAGCCTGGTATGGTGGCTTACACCTGTGATCTCAGAGCTCAGGAGACTGAGGCAGGAGGATTGATAGTCTAAGCTACCTAGTAAGTTGCAGACCTGCCGAGGCCACAGTGTGAGACCATATATATATATGTATAGAAGAGATCCTGTGATGTCTTCTAGGAGACAACCTTGGAAAGAACTGCCGACGCACACGTGGACAGAAGTAGAATGTGTAATGTCTGTCTTCCAAAGTAGTAGAAAGAGAAGACACAAATAGAAGGAAAACAGACAAGGCTGAAAGTGCAAACTCTCCACAGAGACAGGGTGGCTAGGAAATAGTGGGTGAAGGTGCTGCGGTTTGAATGGAAGATGATCCATGCAGGTTCGTATATTTGCACATTTGGTTTCCAGATGGCGACTACAGGTTCGTGAACCTCCAGGAGGCAGGGTCTAACTAAAAGATGAGGTGCTCTCCTGGGAGGGCCTTGAGGTGTATAGCCTACGCTGCTCTCGTCTGGTCTCTCTCCTGGTTGTGCTGAGATATGAGCAAGTAGTTCCTTGTGCTGTTTCTGCCAGAGAGCTGTCAGCTGCCTGCCTTCCCCACCACGATGGACTGTATGTATCTCTTGCAACCCTAAGTCAGAAGAAATCCTTCTTCCATTAAGTTGCTTCATGTCAGGTATTTGATCAAATCAATGAGAAAAGTCACTAATAGAGAAGGTGATGGCCTCTACCGTCTGTGTCCCCAGTCATCACAGGTGGAAGTGGAATAAAGCAAACTTTTTAAAACATAGGACATTGTAGGCACATGAACACACTCTGCACATCGGAGAAATACAGTGACACCACAGGGGGTCTCGATCTTGCTCCCTTCTAGAATCCACTAAAGTTTAGAACCCAGGCATTTTTGTTTTCCTTAAAGATATAAACCCACAATGCTGGCAAAAACAAGGAAAAGACACCAGTGCCATAACTGTGTGAGTGTCCAGGTATAGCAGTCACCAAGAACAGGCTGGGTGAGGCTCAGTGTGGCACACTTGCTTACCATATGGGAAGTCTCTGGTTTGAGACCTCAGCACTCTAAAGACAGTAGTAACGAGCCAGGAGCCTCTTCGGCACATCCCAGTACAATAACCCGACACCAGCAGTTGGTACACCAAGGTCTGGCAGAAAGTACAGCAAGGAATTCTCTTAATGCTCAGGAATGATGGCACCGGGGTTTCTGCATTCCATGGGTCTTTGAGGTGGAATAGGTTACTAAAATAATGAATGGGATTGCAAGTCTTTCAGGTACCCGTGGACCGCAAAGCTTCCACAGTCTACACCTGCAGGAGATTTTCCTTCTCATCCACCCCCAGACCAGCTTTCCACGGGAGATAAACAGAAACACTTGTTAAAGTACTAAACTCTGGGCACAGCAAGGTATAGCAGTAGCAGGCACTAGAGGGGAGGGTGGGGGTTCCTGAACATAACAGACGTGGCGTTCTGCAGCCTTATGGCCCCGAGTTCTACCGCTCCTGGGAAGGAAGCAGAAAGAAATATCTTTCCTGGAACACCAAGGAAGGGCATAAGCCTGTGAGGATGTTAGGGTGGGAGAGTGCCCGTGGCTCAGCTAGAACATTCTTCACACAGCTCTCAGCTGCCTTGCCACCCTCTTAGCTCCAAGCTTGTCTTCCCGACCCTTAAACAGAAGCAGGCACTAGATGTCCCTAAGCATCCAAGGGAAGTCTAGCCTCCATCAGTTCACGAGAGAAATACAACTAGAAAGTACTAGAGAGGGGGTGGGGAGGAAAGATTGTAGATGAAGTGTTGGGAGTGTTTTCAACTGGTAGGAGAAGGCAGTGGAATCAAAAAGTGGATGTTGGTTTGGTACAGGATGCTTACCAGGCAGGAACATTCAGAAATCAAAAGCAAATTGGAGGACGTGAAAACAAATGACTGTAGATGCAAAATTCTCGGTCAAAGATGATTTGGGGGAAACCATCCAGAAAATCAAGCATGGAGAGAAAGACATGGCAGATAGACAAACTTGGAAACCATTAGAGGGGCTGGTTCCAGAAGTCACGCTTAAGTAGCAGGAGTTTTCAGAAAGAGAGGAAGGGATTACAATGATAATAAAAAGACGTCATCTGAGAGCGTTTTCCAGATGGAAGGGCTTCAGTTCCGAGCTGAGAGGGCCTGCTGAGCCCCTAGAGCAGTGGGAAAACCATTAATGTGAGCCTGAGCTTTGGGATCCGGAACAGCGGTGTCAGAAGACTGCACGCGCTCCTGGAAATAAGCCTTGTGCTATCACAAAGAACCAGAATTGTGACTCCCCCAGACCCATCACAAACAGTGAAGGAAGCTAGCAAGTTAAAACAGCCTTCCAAACTGGAAAGAGACACTGCTCAGTGTCTGGGAGCGTGGAGAGGGATGTGAGGACCGTGGCTTTAAAACATGACTTTGCTTCCCCAGAAGGGCAAAATAAATAAATAGAGGTGGATGTAGGGTGAAAGATACAGGGCAGAGCCATGACCAACCCCAGAAATCATGGAGGAAGATCCCAGGAAGACAGTTGTGTCCTGTGGATGAAGAGAAGCTGCTTCACGCTGGCATGTGTTCAGGGGAGATGAGTTCAAGAAGGCGTAGCTCATACACATCCAGTGTTTAGTGCCCTGAGCCAATTGGAAAAGTGGCTGGTGTTTGGGGCTCAGTCAGACACACAGGAAGCAAGCAAACTGAACTGTGGTTCACTTTCGGGAAACTAAATGAGTGTGATCTCGGTGCTCACTACACACTAACTGAACAGCTTAACTCCAGTACGGGTGGAGTAGCCCCTCTTTCAAATGCTTGAGACCAGTTTGTACAGTTTGGAATTTCCATAGTTTTAAAATAGTTACATAGCCATCACCAGATAAGTGTCTTTAACACAACAATCTTAAATGTTTCAAAAACTCAAACTTTTAAACATTTGAATTTGGGAGGGTTGTAGAGATGGCTCAGTGGTTAAGAGTTTTAGCTGCTCTCTAGAGGATCTGGGCTTTATTCCCAGCATCTATATGGCAGCTCCCAACTGTCTGTAACTATAGCTCCTGGGAATCTGGTGCCCTCCTCTGGCCTGCACAGGCACTGCACATATGTCAGGAACAAAGCAGGGAAAAAAAACCTCAAGAAATAACAAAAAATTAAAGTTTGGATTTTTTTTTGGATAGGAATGTACAGGAATAATATATAGTCACAATATAAATACTTAACATCTATTAAATGAAATAAACAGTGAGGAAATGTGAGCACAAATTAAATTATTATTTCCATAGCTATGGGTCAACAGCTGATGTCTACTGTTTTAAAAATCACGAAGTAGCATAAGGAATATGAAGAAAAGTACCAGAAAGTTTAGTTAAAAATATCATTAAAAAGGTACAAAGATAAAACTACAAGCTGGGACTTGTTATTTATAGTAGCAAATTAGAACCCCTGTTCCATTTCCCTACAAATGTATGGCTATATAAAGAATTGTAAATAAAGTCAAGTAACTAAATCCCAGTTCAGAAGTAGCCAAGCATGTGAGGAAAAACTTCATGGACCAGGGTTTTTGGAGGGCCTGAAAGAGATGCCTTGCAGAGTCACCAGTTTGACAGGAATCAAGACTTTCATGCTGAAAAAACTCTCAAACATGCAAAAAAAATAAGGCTGCACATGCATGTGTATATATGAGGATATATTATATATGTATATACCACAGCAGTACATATGTGGTTCCTAAAAATTTTGATCATAGGAAAGCTTAATACATGGAGGTAGACATACTCATAAAAAGAACTATTCATAGCAAAATGATGAATTTTTCATAATCAAACATGGACAAGCCCTAAAACTAGCTACATGTGAAAAGCAGGTAGAGCCGAGGAAGCTCAGTACTAGAGTTCTTGCTGGTCATGTCTAAGTCCTTGGGTTTGATCCCTACACTGGAGGGAAAAGCAATTTGTGCAAAATAAGCTTGTATAAAACCAATGGGGAAAACATTTTTAAGTAAGTGGTAGCATCATGTTATATCTGAGCGTATTAGGAGAGAGCATTCTATCAGCTGAGAATGAATTGTGTCTGCTTATGCTTTTATTGATATCTAAAACTTACCTAAGTTTCAATTGCCATGGTACTGTTTAAAGAAGACAGTCATTTAGGGAAAACTAACATCTTTGAAACAATCTCCTTTTCTCAGAAAACAGATTAACTTTCTCTTGATTATGTCATCTGCTGTTGCAGTATTGAGCAACTCATGGGGTGACTTTCTGGCTCTTTCCATGGCATAATGACTTAAGTACTGGTCATGTACTAAGTAACTTTCCATGGCTTAGGAATAAGTGTTTTCTCCTGCTGGGGTCCCATCAGAACTGAGATTTGGGTATTCATATGAAGGTATGGTGTGTTTGTGGATCCGTCTCAGCTAGTCTCCCCAGGGATCCCAGAGGAGAGAGAGAAGCAATTGAATTCATATGCTGGTGGATTTGGCTTGTGTGAGCCTAGTTTCTCCATCCACATTTCTCCCGTGTATCCCTGTTGCCCCTGGCACTCAGCACTGTTTGGAATTGGTGATAACATCAGGCATAGTAACAATGGGAATAGCTTGGTCCCTGGTAGCCATAGAAACCAACCCACATGTTGACCTAGGGACATTTATCAAGCCAGGAGGGATGGAGTTTGACTCCACCCAGTGTGGTGGTCCAGGATATTCAGGATGCCTTTCTCCCTTGCCTGCAGGAAGATGCTGAAGCTCTGTGGAGAGACGGAGGACAAGCTAGCTCAGGAGCTGATCCACTTTGAGCTGCAAGTGGAGAGGGATGTGATTGAACCCCTGTTCCTGCTGGCAGAGGTGAGACGCTGAGTGAGGCTGGGGCTGGGACAAAAAAAAAAAAATCCTACATCCAGCGTTCTGCTGTTTGCTTCTCTCTCCTCGATCTCTGACCTGGTATTCCATCAGGAAACATCGTGACCACACCATTGTCAAGATTTTCAAGTATGGCAGAGCTTTCACCTGCTTGCTGCTTCCTTCCCTCCCCCACTGACTTCTCCCTTTACCTCCCCGTGGATAAACATGCAAAGCCAGCAGCATTGCCTCCATCCCTAACCCAAGTCCCAGCTTCCATCACCTGTCCCTTCCCAACATCCCCTCCCCTGCCCATCTCCAGGCTTCAGTAGCTAGTGGACATGAGTGGCAGCTCCCTCCTGAGGAGTCTGGGAAACTGGCGCAAGAACCTCTGTCAGGCCCCTTTGGTTGAATACCTTCTCTGGATTTTACAAGATACTGAATTAAACTATTTTACTAAAAGCTGTCTAAATGTCTGTGAGACAGTTTTCCCAATTCCCACCTCCTGCAGCTTTATCAAGTGAGACAAGGAGTGCCTGGGATCTTTATGGGCCTCTCACTATGGATTCCTCGGTGGTTTTTCACTGGCCATACAGAGCCTAGCAGTTGCTCCACGTGGGAGATGCCAACAATGATGAAACTTTCTACACCTGTGTAGTGGTAGCCCCTAGCCTTCTTCGGCCATGATGAACATGGAATGTGGTTATTAGTGAAACTTGGGAGACTCAGAGTTAATGATAGCTAACTTCTGCTCATTTAAATTTAAAATTATATCATCCCCCATGGCTAGACGTTTCAGAAGCTTTGTAATATTGCCCAGTGCACATCTGGTTTCATCTCTAGATCACCTCCGGTGTGTTCTTGTCTTTCCATGTTCTTTCTGAGTCAGTGGTATGGATAAATAATTACTTAAATACCTAAAAGTGACCGAAGAGTAAATTGATACGGTGCTCTGGACAAGTCAGCCTAGAGCAGCTGTAAGCCCCTTGAATCCCACACTGCAGATGAAATTGGGTGACCATTGCCCTCCTTACCATCCTCCCCTAGCCAGGAACACTCATGAGAGGCACCTGCTGCTCAGAAGGTGGCTGGGGCTCTGGGCAAAGCCGGAAACAACCCCAGAAGTTAGGGGGACTCTGCAGCAAGGCCCATGTCCCTTGCTGAGACTGGAGCAGTGCCATGACTGCCCAGCCCTGCCCCCACTCTGCGGGTTCTGATGCTGCTCCTTGCTGTTGGAGTCCTCGCACTCGGCACCGCCCTCAGCCTGGCTTAGCTCTGAGTGGGTGGAAAGTTCCTCACAGAGCACCAGGTTTTCCTCACATTTTCCCCTAGTGTTAAAAAAAAAAAACAGCCCCAAGATGATTTTAGTTCAATTCATAGCCAATTTTCCTTTTTAATTCTCACATCCTGCCCTACTTTTGCTGGGCCCGGAACCAAAATCCTGCACTGGAATCTTCAAGGAAGTCATTTTTAGAAAGAAAAATATAAAAAGAGCATCCACATACAACCAATATGGAAGAAGTCCTTGCGGAGAACTCCGTGGAGGCCGAGTTACTCACTGCTGACTGTGGGAAATCTTGCTTTGCCTCTATAAATATGCTAACATGTCTCCTTTGTTTCTATAAATACAAACTGTATATCCTGGTGGTATCCCTTAGCATCTCAGGTCTGCTAAGGCCAGGGCTTCTCTGTGCTCAGCTGCTCATTTAAGTTAGGTGTGCTAGTGCCTACACAGTGGTATGTCCTTCCTTCCTCTTGCATTTGGCCCTTGTGGAAGCAGACACAGCAGTGATTGGCTCTATTTTTCATGCTGATTTGGCTAAGGACAAGCGTATAGCCATCCCCAAGCAGGTAGGGTTACGCAGAATCTATAGATGGTATGTCCAAGGAAGAGAGAACAGGTGCAGGTCAGGGAAAGAATTGAGCATTTTATCTGCTGCTGGTCCAGGGTACAAAGTTCCATGTATACAAGATAAGTTCGTTCTAGAAATGCAGTGGGCAGCAGAGGGGTGGGGTGACTGCTCTGTATTGCATCCTTGAAATTCGAGTGCCGTGGATTTTCACACACACACACACACAGGATCTGGGGAGGGAGGAAGGCAGCTATACGTGATAAGGTCGGTAGCTTGACATCAAGGTGTACACACAAAGCATGATTCCTATTTGATGACTAGACCCAAGACAGTGACAAAGGGGAGCTGTTTTGCTCCGAAAACGAGGGTCAGAAGACCTGTAGCAAACTTTCAGGTGACCATCAGTAGTAGTTCTTAAGTATTCTTTGAGAGCCTCGCTTTTCAAGTCTTAATCTTGACCTTGGGCTTGACTGTGTCTCTCCTTTTCTGGAACTACAGGTGGAAATCCCAAATATTCAAAAGCAAAGGAAACATTTAGCAAAGCTGGTGCTGGATATGGATTCTTCACGGACCAGGTAGAGTTTCTTTACCTCCTTCACAGCTTCTTTGGCGGGACCATGATATTTGGGGGGGGGGTCTCCTTATTCATCTCTTCCTTCCTTCCTTCCTTCCTTCCTTCCTTCCTTCCTTCCTTCCTTCCTTCTTTCCTTTCTTTCTTTCTTCCTTTCTTGCTTTCCTCCCTCCTTCCCTCCCTTCTTCCCTCCCTCTCTCTTTCCTTCCTTCCTTCCTTCCTTCCTTCCTTCCTTCCTTCCTTCCTTCCTCTCTTCCTTCCTTCTTCCCTTCCTTTTTTTCTTTCTTTTATTTTTGGTTTTTCAAGACAGGGTTTCTCAGTGTAGCCCTGACTGTCCAGGAACTCACTTTGCAGACCAGAATGGCCTCAAACCCAGAGATCAGCCTGCCTCTGCCTCCTGAGTGCTGTGATTAAATGTGTGTGCCATCACCTCCCAGCCTTCATTAAGTTTTTAAAATACCCTGTGTAGCAGGCACGGGAGGTAACAGCAATGACCAGAAACAGGTTCCCTTACTTGAGACCAAAGGCAGGCCCTGGGCAAGAGGACAGTTTTAGACTGTCACACATTTAAGAAAATGACACTGGATAATTTTATAAAAGAATGATACAGGAAGAGGCAAAAACGTCAGATGGGGAAAACTGAAGAGTTGCTTTTTTGCATAGGTGTTACTTTGTCTGAGCTCAAACAATGATGCAAAGATGTGGGACAAACTGCCTATGTAGAGGGAGACAGTGCATAGGCCCTCGGGTGCTGTATTCGAGGTACAGGAAGAATGCGCGTGACTTGGAGGAGAGTGGGCAGCAAACCAAGAGGCAAGACAGAGCTATGTCATGTGTGCAACAAGGAGAGCATGCCTAACTTTAGACGTGACATGTGTCAGCTCCTGAAATGGCTGGTATAGCAGCTTCCTGTTGTAGCCCTTCTGCAAAGGTCCTACCAACCTGATTTCCACCTGCCACTCGGAGACTACAAACTTCCTGTTTCAGCAGGCCGATGCCAGAAGCCCTGATGTGGACTGTGGCCATTATATGTGGACATGGTACATATTTGCCTTTGATCCTTACAGTGCTCTGTGTTTGTGCATACACGTGTGTATGTGTGTACACACAAATGTAAGTTAAAAGAATAAAAGTTCACCCACACCAATGTGGAAAGAACTGTTACTACCTTAAGTCCTTTGTAATTCAGTCCTAATCACCTCATCTTAATTTCCTTTCATGAAATAAACAAGACCAAGAAGCTCTAGGGCAGAGAGATTTAGGATTAGGAGTCAGGAAACAAGATTCAGCTCTGCCCTTTTGTAGACCTTTTAGTGGCCTTGACTGAACCACTTCCTAGAATGTATCTCCTCACCTGTGCACAGGGAGTAAGCACTGTTGTCATCTGTAGAGGTATTATGAGCATCAAGTAAGGTAACGTGTGCCCCTGTACTTCCCCAGTGCTTTCACCTGTAAACCCATGCTATAACATGTGATTACACTGGGGACTCACCAGTCAGAACTCTAAAAGGTGCGGTATGGAAATAGCACAAGTTAAATCAGCGGAGAAGTTTCTTTAGTTGGTGTATCCCAAGCCTCAGCCCCACCCCCACCCCCGAATAACTTTTTCACAATACATTTTAGAAAGAAATTTCACAGCATGGCTATAAGTTGGAAGCCAGTGCCCTTTGCTACAAATAATCAGGTGAGCTTAAAATTAAATGGCTGGAAGCAAATTCAGCATCTTCAAGGGAGGCCGTGGTGGTTTGTGTAAGCTGTCTCCCACAGTCAGGTATCTGAATACTCAGTCTTCAGTTGGTGCCACTGTGTAGGGAGGTAATGGAACCTTTGGGAGATGGCGCCTTGCTGGAGGGAGCACATCACCAAGGGTGGCCTTAGAGTTTACAGCCTCTCCCCACTTGTAGTCTGCTTTCTCTGCTTCCTGCATCCGGCTGCAGATGTAGTTTCTCCGCTTCCTGCCCAGTACCATGCCTCCCCTGCCATGATGGACCCTCCCGCAGGAGCTGTAAACCAGAATAAATGCTTTCTTCTGCATGTCACTTTTGATAACGACATTTTATCACAAAATGAATTAATACAAAGGGGCATTGATAGAATCCAGGTCGAACCGTACAGCCAGCTCCATACTGTGCACTCAGGAGAGAGCGCCATTGTCACAGTGCCTCTGTACTACATAAAACGGTATCTCATGGCCCCAGAATTCAGGTGTCCCTTTTAGGATCATGGAAGCTGATTGGAGTGGGGCTGACTGCTCTTTGTTGTGATGAGTTGGACACCGTGTCCCAAGGCCTGGGTCTTCACCATGAGGTCTCCTCTGCTTCTATAAGGAAATCGCAGGTTTCCTGCAGAGTTTCTGGCTGGAGGATGGAAAGGAAGGTTAGCGTGGAAGCATATCCCTGTCATCTCGCATATTTTTGTTTGGTCCTTTTATGAGAAGGGGAGTAACTACTAAGCGGCGGCCATGGCTGGTTTTGTTGAGTGATAGTAAGCACTGTGTGCATTCTGAAAGCCCAAGGGAGTGTATGCAGGGCCTGTTAGCTGTGATTAGCACCCTTTCGCACCTCAGCTTATCTGGTCTGTATTTGGATCTGCTAGGGAAAGCTGTAACTCCCCTTTTCCAGTTTCTGTGCTTACAGAGTTCAGCTTGGACCCTGTGTTAGCCGTTTGCTCGTGCGCTGAAAGGGGACACCTGGCAGAAAGATGCTAAGTGGGGGAAAGATCTGCTTGGGCTCACAGTTTAGGGAATGCAGTCCATCATGATGGGGATGGGACAGTTGGCCGCTAAGGGATTAGCAGTTAGAGGTGACTGGGCACGTCACGTGCTATTCAGGAAGCAAAACTTGGCTAGAGGGAAGGTCAGACTGTAAGTTTTTATCCCTGCCTTGGCAGTCACATTTCTGCCAGCCTGGCTCCTTGTCCAGAGGGTTCCACAACCTCTCCCAGACAGTGCCATGTCCTGGGGACTGACTGTACAAACACACGAGCCTGTGTGTTTGTGGTTTCTCCTTCAAACTACAGCAAACAAACCCTTGCAACGTTTGTATGTTAGACAAAAACAAAGCAAAGCAAAAACAAAACAAAAAAGACCCCTTTAGATCATCCTTATGTAAGTACAGTCCTCATCACATTGGTGGCTTTCTATCACCTACTTTGTGTTGTGAGAGAGGGTTGCTTGGCAGCTATTGTAGGTAGCTCAGATCCCTCACCATCTCAGCTGGCTTCTCTTCATGACTCTGCTTTAGTAACTTAGAGAGGGCTGACCCAAACCCTCAAGTTACCGACTTTTTCGTCAATTCAGGTGATGGTCTTTAGGGTGGAAGTAACATCCACAGCGACGGTTCTTGCTCTTTAGCCCCTGGTTCTGAATGGTTACATCCAGGCAGGCCTTATGTGCTTTGTTGGACTTCACCGAAAGCCACCTCAAGCAGGCAGCCAACCCGTGCTTCCTGCCATTTCCCTTAAAGCTGCACACTTAGTCAGCGAGGAGCAGCTGTCGGGATACAGCCGTGAAGTTCACACTGAATTCCAGAGTGATGTTGAATAGCAGGGATCGCAAGCTACTCTCCTGGGGCAGCTGGTTCCTGGTGTTCCTACCACCCCCGCGCTATTTCTTCCTTCAGCTGCACTTGGAGGTCCTTATGCTGGAGATGACCTGCATCCAGCTGCTAAGGCTTTCCTCAGTACTGTCTGCTTCCCGTGAACTGTACTGTTCCGCAGTGCGGCCACATCAGCCCCCTCCAAAGTCACTTTGTTCCGTCCTCACTCAACGTGTCCTGATCAATACTCCCATGACAGGATCTTTGAGTCTTAGCACAATCCTAGTGAATCTGTCAGATCTGTCTTATTTAGTCAGTGTTTAATGAGGGTTGAATCGAGCGCATGCATTTGTCACCGTTTAGAGAGTAATTCTGCCCTGTCTGCTTCAAGTCAATGAGATAGATCTAAATATGCTGAGAGGGATGTGAGCATTGAGCCCTGACCTGCAGCCCTCTGATAAGAGCAGTAAAGCCTGCTGAACTACAGAGCCATCTTTCCAGTCTGCCCCCACCCCCCACTTTCAAACATCTATTAGTTGCTTCTCTAGGAGGCCTGGACAGATTGGTCGCTGTATCTTCATCTTTATAATCAACATGGAAGTGTATTTGCCGTCTCATCTAAATTACAGTCATGATGGTGAATAATTTGTATGTCCCAAATCCCTCATTGCTTTAATGTTTAATTTAAATAGCTACTCTGGACAGTTCCAATCAATTCAGAAATGGATCATTTGTGTAAAGCATGTTTCTAAAGGAAAAGTCATTCAGGGATTCCTGCTCAACCATTTTTTACTGTTCTGACTTAGAAAAAATTGCTTAAAATGACCACTTTTCAAATTACACTAAGTTCTTATCTTAGAATCAGAATGGTTCCCAGGGCATGTGTCTTCCTGGCAGCCTCTAACCCGCACAGGTCTGAGAACCTTTGTAGATCAGTTCCATATGTTGCATCCTAAAAGGCTGAGAACCCTTCACTCTGCTATTAAATGCCTGCTTGGATCCTATACCCCACATTTTTCCTTACATTTTTTCCTGGAGATAATGAGAGAAAGAGAAACCCAGCAGAACTACCAGCTAGCTAGATCCTGATTAGATTCCTGACTCAGGACCTGGGAAGATGTTATACTCTCAATTGGCCAGCTGCAGACATGGTCTAGGTGTTAGGGGAAAGCCCCTGTTTAGTTTGTACTTACATTGTTTTCAAAAGAAACTGTTTGTCTTGTCACACAGTTCATCTGGGGAGTTCCCAGGAAGAGTTCTCAATTGAAATGCCTGGCAACCCCTGACCACATTCCTGCCTGAGCTCTGTCAGTCCATCTTAGCAAGGCGGCTCCCAATCATTTCCCCAATCCTTTGTCTTCCTGATTTCCCCAGGCTGAAGCCAGGCTTGGTTGCCATTTGTCATCCCGGCTGCCCCGCTGTGCTGCTCACAGGCTAGAAATAGCTCTGTCTCTGGAAGATAAAAGATCCAGTGGACGAGTTAAGATAATGGACTGCTCTGGTTCTTTCTCCTACCTGCTGGTCCCTTTGAGCCAGCAAGGTCTCAGACTCAGCAACAGAGAAACCCTGCCGAGCCCTTTCTTCTTGTAGGCCATTCTGCTCCTCTAGCTGCCCCTGGTGGCGACTTCGGCAACCAGAAGGAAGTGTTTGCGCTTCCCCCTCCATGTCATCAGAGTGTTTTCCTCAAGAGGCCAGGGTTCTTCCTGCAAAAGATGAGGTTTTACAGAAATACAGATAAGGTAACTAAAGGTCAGTAGGATGCTATTCCATACTTACCAGTGCAGATTCTTGCCTTCAGATTGGCTTTTAATCCTGTCAGTGTTTCACCTCACATCCATTACTGGCTTCAGCCGAGTAGGTGTGTTTCCAAGCCCAGAAGCCCATGAGCAACTTCACTGAATGACGGGACCATACTGAAAGGCACTATTGGTAATTTCAAAATATGGAATGCTTTGCTATTAACAACCATGAGCCTGATTAAGATTCAGAAATCTCTTAGCAAAAAAACCTGAGATGATGGGTATGTTAATTAGTTTGATTTACTCGCACTACACCATGTATGTATAATAGCAGGTCACACTGCACTCCATAAATGTCAGCCATTGTAATTTGTCTGTGAATAGGGGACAGCAGTGGTGCCTTTCATTTGACTTGAGTGTGTAGAAGGTCATAGAGGACACAGTGGCAAACTGTAGGATGTTGGTCCTGTGGGTGAGGTCACCTGACCCTCAGTTTCACCCATCAGTTCGGCTGTGGAAAGGTGAGTCCCTCGCCTGGTATAGCACCGGTATCTCCTGATCACACCTCCTTCCTGGCAACAGCTAAAAACTTGAGGCCAGATATTTCCTCGGCACTCTGCCATATCCCCAGGGCTCCACCTGTCTCACACACACCCTCTTTCTTTCTTGTTTTCCATCAGGTGGCAGCAGACTTCCAAGTCTTCAGGGCTTTCCAGCAGCCTTCAGCCCGCGGGTGCCAAAGCTGATGCCCTCAGGGAGGAGATGGAGGAGGCTGCCAACAGAGTGGAGATTTGCCGGGTATCTGTTCCCCCTGCTCTTCTCTCCAGGGACAGGCTGTGGAGTCCTTGGGGGTTGTCTGTGTTGTTCAGTGGAGTTTTCTTAAAGCCCTGCTGGTGATGTTCCAGTTAATCAGAATGTCCCTGGGTTGTCTACTTACATCTCTAGAGTCCATGATGAGTTCACAGACTCAGGACTGTGAGGGTGACCAGGACAGTGAGTCACTGGGGACCTGGCGCTGTAAGCAAAGAGGACATGGCCTTCATGTTTGTGGGGAGCTTTAGAGCAATTGCCTTCCAAAGAATACATTGTAGGCCCCTAGGATGGCTAAGAATTTAGACTGAGCCACAACTTCTGTGATAGTAAAATGTTTCTCCTTGTTTGCTTTTTAATACTACCTGAGTCACTGTATTGGGAGATGCTTTAAATGTTAGCTGTGGAGGCCATCAGAGAAAACAGATTTCCCTTTTTAAGAGAGAGAGAAAAGTACCTAGTTCTAAGATATGGGATCCTGTACTTGTGGGATGATGTCACTCGTTGCACATACTACCATTCCCATCTATTATCCCCCCCACATACATACTGTGTAAGACATAATGAGTCATACACCATTCATAGTGCCGATATTGTATATTTACATCTTTTTACATGCCTTTGTGTCAGTTTGGGTCCGTAAGAAAGCTAAACCTATGTAAACTATCTTTTGACCCAAATATTAGAAACCTCGCTTCTTGTACATAAGGGGTGTGTGTGTGTGTGTGTGTGTGTGTGTGTGTGTGTGTGTGTGTGTGTGTACACTGGGTATTGGACTCAGGGCTTCATCATGCTAGGCAAACAGTCTGCTTCTGAGCTGCATCCTCAACCCATCCTGTGGGTTTTTAAAAGCCCCAGTTTTTAAAACGTGACGCTTCACTCAAAGGTTTTCTGTTCTTTGCAGCTTTTTTGACTTGTGCATTGACTTTTATAGCCACACTTTGCAGGTGGCTTTGAGCTTGCATCCACATGACATTCAGAATTTCCCTCTGGGGTAGGAAACAGTGAAGGACTTTTAAAGAATCCTCTGTCTCCCAAGCTGCCACCCTGTGGGATCAAGCAGAGAATACAAATGCTTCAGATCTCATTGTGATGGAGGCAGACTGGCCATTTGTGCTTCTGGGTCTATAACAAATCCCTAGCTAGTGTGGCTAGTGTGCCACTTCTGAAGTGTCATTCTCTCTCTTGCTGATTTGGTCATGATCTATACATGTCTGTTAAACATCCATTTGTTCAGTTCAGAATCTTTGGGGGGTTATATTATTTAGGACTTTTAGCAAATGCTACAAAGACAGGTTAAAAAATTTAGAAACTCCCTCCCATAAGTCAGTGTCATACACATCATTAATCTAAGTTTAGTGCATATTAATTATATATTTTCAATTTATGATAATGGCTCATTTTTTCTAATATTTTTCTTTTATTTTTGAGACTATAATTATATCATTTATCCCTTCTCTTTTCTTCCTCCAATCTCTCCCATATACACACTTCCTTGCTCTCTTTCAAATTCATGGCTACTATTTTTTGTTGATTGTTGTTACCTGCAAAATACATACATACATACATACATACATACATACATATATATATATATATATATATATATTTACCTGCTTAGTCTGTATAATGTTACTTGTATGTGTGTTTTCAGGACTGACCATTTAATATTGGATAACCCTTGGAGTGCTTGTCCCCCTGCAGAAGACCATTTTCCCCAGTCCCAGCATTCCTTAGCTGCATGCAGCTCTTTGTGTAGGGTTGAGGCCTCATGGACTTTCCTCCATACACTCTGTCATGTCTATTGGTGTTTTCCTTTCTCAGCTCTCTTTTGGAGCGTCATGTTGATGAGACTTTATGGGTGTAATTCTGATATTACTAAGAGACACAATCTCACAGCAGACTCTCTGATCCTTTGGCTCTTAAAAACTTTGTTCTTCTTCTCCAATGTTCCCTGAGCCTTAGGTGCAGGAGTGCTTTGTAGACGTTTCTACTGGACTGAGCATTTTGATTGGTTGTGGTTTTCTGTAATGGTCTCCATGTGTTGCAAAGAGAAGTTTCCTTGATGAGAGGTGAGAACTACACTTATCTGTGGGTACAAAGACAATTATTTGGACCATAGTCGGGGTTTATACTGACTTTGTAAAGTGGTGGTGGTAGATTCTCCTCCAAGATCCATGACTTCACTAGGTCTAGGTAGTTGGCTGGGTTTCCAACCACAGATGATTTCCCTCTTGTTGAGTGGGTCTTCAGTCCAATTAGAGAGCTATTGGTTACTGCCAAGATATGTGTGCCACTGCTGCACTGTTGGGTTATCATGTCAAGCTAGTCTTTGTGGTTTGTAGGCATCATAGATGGGTAGGACTGTTGGGGACTGTTGGTTACTTCTCCCCTTTGGAAGCTTGCATGATACCTTCTGATACAATAAAAGCTAGTTCTTAGGGAGGGGGTATTCAGGTCAGTTCTAGCTCAGGAGCCTCTGGACCCTGTGTCCAAAATGCAGGGTGTCTTTAGCAATATGACCTTAACCCTCCATATCAGATGGGCAACCAAGGGCAATAGCAATAGCTTGTAATGTTTGGGAGTCTCTGGGACAACTCTCAAAAGGGGGCTTTTTATGCCTAGTGTTGGGGGTTATGTTAGGTGATCTTGGCTTTTGGAGGAAGCATTGCTTAGATGAGAATATTTCGTTGAAATTATGTGTGTATATTTATATACAGGCTTAAGTGTATTATAGGGTCTTTTTTGGTAAATAGTTAATAGCAAAATTCCTTATGTTTTTTTAGTCATCCTTACTGGTATTTTACCCAGCTTCTTCTGTATTTATCTTTATTCCCCTCCCCTAGTTAGAGTCCCCCCCTTTTTTTCAAACATCATTTCAGTAGGCCAGGTAAGCAGGTACAAAGAGGGGATTCTGACTATGAATTCCAACCACACCAGAAGAAAAGCAGTAGTGTGGTGTGTGCTATAGCTTCTTGCATTTGTGGTTGTGCCAAAAGTATATTCATCTGTAAACATTATAACAGGAACAGATATTTATTCTAACTAATGGTTAGAATACAGAAACATATTATGAGAAAGCATAGCAATCGCCTCTTCTGACCAGCAACCTTTTCTCAAGTGAGGTGACCAAGTCCTCCTCCCACCAATGGTCACTAAAATTTTGTGTGACACTACACCCTATTACATACCCAAAGTCCATGAAATTGAGGATAAGGAGGCCAGGGCTAGAGCACAAATTATGTGCCATTATAGGTAGATGTATGTATATATACATATATAGTATATCATGTATATATGTAAACACATACATATATGCATACCCACAGGATGCACACATCATGACTTACCTATTTTCCTGTACAGAGATGCTTGCACTGACCTGTTAGCTTTGCATTACTTTTTCTCTCCCAAATGGTAATAAGCATCCATAGGTCTGTACCATTCTACTCTGCTGAATTTTCTTCTGTGGCATAGATGCCCCATGATGGCATTTTTAGGGCAAATCTACCCATATTGTTATTTGACTAAATACTATCCGTTTCCCCTTCTGAAAAGGCAATGCAGTTCACATTTCTACCATCAATATCAAAACTTGCACGTTCCTCCTTTCACCTCTACCTGTGCTTTCTGTCTCTGCCGGCCTGCCAGCAAGGGAAGCTCTTGTTCTCTCTGTCCTACTGTAGAGGCTCATAACTTTCCGTATTATAGTCACAGCCGTGTGTCCTCATGTGCTCACTGGACGGTCATCTTCTACTGATGGGCAGGCCCTGCTGAGGGAGTTGCCTGTTTGTACTAACAAGTCTGATAACATGCCTGTTGCTTTTTAAAACAGCGGATCATAAGCTTTCCGCGTGCTGCATACGTTTGATTCCTCCCCCTCGATTGTGCTGCAGGTCCTCTGACTGACCAACCTGTAGCGCGATTAATAAGAGGTAAGCGCCAGTGGCTTGCCGTTTTGCTTCTCTGACCTTCAGGCTGAACCCCAGTTTCTGTCTCTGGGTTTTTATTAATCACATTTCACCAACCCAGTCTTTCTACTTAGTCTGCATTGACCTTGGCCATTAAAATCTCAGTGCTACACTATATTATTTGCCTTGGGAAAGCTCCTGTGTGTCGTCTTAGACAAGCGAGGTCTGTCTGAAGGAGAGACTGTTTTCAATGTTTTCTTTAATATTCATGTTTTAATGTACTTTACACACTATTTTATACACTTCTTTTATGGACTTTAAGCCAGCAGAAGTTTGTTTTTATAAAGTAAGAGCTAGAGCCTTTCTGGTTTTTATTTCCTTTTGTTCCAGGTTGAGAGTCCATTGTACCTGTGCCATGTTAAATCACTATGACTACCCTGAGTAAAATTCTCTTTAATTCCTCACTTTTGTGGACTCTGTGTCCTCCTTCCTGGGACAGTGGGGTGCAATTTTTTTTTGGAAATGACTTTGTAACAGAGTCTTCGCTAGAAGCGCCCTTCTTTCTGACAGTCATCTCGGCTAGTCTGTGACAGGTGTCCAGCTGTGTGGAGCTTGTGAAGATCAGCTCCAGGGTGTCACCATCCCTTGCGCCCTTCGTAGTCTTGTGTGTGTGCTCAGCTGATCTTGAGAGCACCCAGGGAAAATGGTATTAAAGTTTTCTCGTGACCAGAGCTTCCTCTGTTCTAAGCTCCCTGAATGGGCCTTTCCTGATCTTCAAGGTTTTGTATTTCTGCAGCAGACTCTCTAGGTCTTCTTTATGGCAAATAAGCAAAAGGAGAGACTGGGGGCTGAATGCTGGAGAACAGCAGAGTCCTCTTTCTGAGACAGATGCTTGCAGGCGTCATCAGACAGAACTCCTCAGATATTTGGGACCCAGAGGACTGTAGCCACCTGGAACACCCTGTCAGGGTGACCTACATAGGTGGGAACTGCTGAGACCTGAGGGACACAGATGCCACACCCTCTGCCCGGTCCTTCCAGAGCCCAACCCATCCCAGCCTGGCCTCCATATTTCAAGGCTAAACCACTTCTGCTCCTTTGAACTGCTTATCTGCCTTCCCCTTTCTTCCTGGGGCTCCAGATAAAAGAACTCCATTCCTGCACAGCCCAGAATGTTTGAGTATCAGCTGCTGGTTCCCTAGGAAGAGAGAAAGTCAACAATGGAGTAGAGATGGATAGGAAGTGGATCTGTAGGGTTGGCGGTGCCAATCAGCCGTGCTTGGTACTCAAGACTGACTGCTGTCCTGGGGTCCCACCTCCAACTTTCCTGATTTTACACTTGCTCCTCACCCAGTGCCCAGCCCGCCAGACACTTTCTTCCCCATTTTCTTTTTTTCCCCCTTTTTTTGATTAAGAATTTTTTAAATACAGTCTTTTCTCATTTTACCTAGCTATCTCTGTTCTCACTCCCTCCCCTCCTCCAGCCCACCCTTCCCTCATTCCACCCCCCCCCCATCTACTCCTCAAAAACGGTAAGGCTTCTCATGGGGAGTCAACAAAGCCTGACACTTCACTTTGAGACAAGACCAAGGCCCTCCCCTCCTATATCTAGGCTGAGCAAGGTATCCCTCCAAAAAAAAAAAAAATGTGCTCCTAGATGCTAGTTCAAGCAGTAGGGATAAATCCTGGTCCCACTGTCAGTGGCCCCACAGACTGCTCAAGCCTCACAACTGTCCCCCACATCAGTGGACCCCGTTTGGTCCTATTCAGGTTCCCCCGCTATCAGTCCAGAGTCAGTGAGCTCTCAGTAGCTCAGGTCAGATGTTTCTGTGGGTATCACCATCATAGTCTTGGCCCCTTTGCTCATACTATTGCTCCTCCCTCTCTTGGGCTGGTCTATAGTAGCGTGGCTCAGAGCTTCGCTGTAGAGCTCTCTGTCTGCTTCCATCAGTTGCTGGATAAAGGTTCTGTGATGACAATTAAGGTAGTCATCAGTCTGGTTACAGGGGAAGGCCAGTTAGGCATCCTCTCCACTATTGCTTAGAGTCTTAGCTGGGGTCTTCCTTGTGGATTCCTGGAAATTTCCCTAGTGCCTGGTTTCTCACTAACCCTTTAATGGCTCCCTCAAGGTATCTCTTTCCTTTTTTTCCCTCTCTCTTTCTTTGTCCTTCCCCCTTCTTGAGCATCTTGTTCCCTCATGCTCTTCTCCTCCTTCCCCCTTCCCCTCCCCCTCCCCTTCCACTCTCCCTTCTCCCCCACTCCCAATTTTCTCAAAAGATCTTGTCTGTTTCCCCTTCCCAGGGGGATCCATGTATGTCTCTCTTGTTACCTAGTTTCTCTGAGATCGTGGACTATAGGCTGGTCACCCTTTGCTTTATGTCTAATATCCACTTATGAGTGAGTACATACCATGTTTGTCTATCTAGGTCTGGGTTACCTCACTCAGGATGGTTTTTATCTACTTCCATCCATTTGCATGTGAATTTTAGGATGTCATTGTTTTTTATTGCTGAGTATTACTCCATTGTACCACATTTTCTTTATCCATTCTTCAGTTGAGGGGCACCTTGGTTGTTTCCAGGTTCTGGCTATTACAAATAATGCTACTATGAACACAGTTAAGCAAATTTCCTTGTGGTATGAGTGTGCATCCTTTGGGCATATGCCCAAGAATGGTATTTCTGGGTCTTGAGGTAGATTGATTCCCAATTTTTTGAGAAATGGCTACACTGATTTTCGAAGCTGCTCTACAAGTTTTCACTCCCACCTGTTGGGTCCAGGGAGGTAGTGCAAAGATGAGAACACCACCAAGTCTAATAAACCAGAGGCAAACTTTATTTCAGAAACCAGGTCCTAGGAAAACTAGAAGCTAACTTAAAAATAAAAAATAAAAAAAATTAAAAAAAAAATCACGGGGCACAGAAGCTTATCAGCTAGCTGAGACCACAGCCAGAGATGGTGTTTGCTAGGCTGTGGCAAAAGGCTGAACCCACATTTTATAGTAGGGGCACCAAGCATTAGGTCTGGGCAAAGGAATTTTTACAACCTTGCCCTAACACTTGGGTTAGTCAACGGACACCCTAGAGAGGGGAGTGAGTTTTAATGTCAATGGGTAACTAGGCAGCCATTATGAAATATGTTTTAGAGGAGATTATAGCGAAAGTCACTAATTGCAAGAAAACAGATGTCTTTAGCAATTAGTCAGAAAAGGGACTGTTAGTAATACTAGAAGGTTAATAAATTAGGATTAACTGGTTCTTAGGTGAGAACTTAGGAGATAGCAGAAAGCTTTTCACACTATCTCAAGGTAAAACTCAGATACTGACTGCCATACTTTACAACCTCCATTATCAGAGCTCATTAATTAAACCATTGTATTTGTCCACTGTCTCCTGGTACCTCCAGGTGTAAACTGGAGTCTATGCCTCTCCTCTAGTGGCACCAGTTTTCTATAATGGAGACAGTGTCTAACCCAGAAGTCAAATATCTCTGTCTCCTAAAAGTTAACTCAGTTCACATCTGTCATTTATCAGGGATGGCCAGGACACTACTCTCAATTTGCAGGGAGAAGCTCTGGCCTTGTAAATAAAACAGCCAATTGTTTAATAGAATGACCTAAGCTCATTGTGAATGATTGAGCCTTGATCTGCTGAGAAAGCTGCTGATAGTCTTTTCTCATTTTCCTAGACTTATAACTTTATATTTCTTTATTTTTATTTTTGGAATCTATATTTTTATTTTCTTATTCTTGGACTCTTCACCACCAGCAATGGAGGAGTGTTCCCCTTACTCCACATCCTCTCCAGTATAAGCTGTCATTGGTGTATAGCCATTCTGACTGGTGTAAGATGGTATCTCAGAGTTGTTTTGATTTGCATTTCCCTAATTGCTAAGGATGTTGAGCAATTCCTTAAATGTCTTTTGGCCATTTGCAATTCTTCTGTTGAGAATTCTCTGTTTAGATCTGTACCCCATTTTTATTGGATTATTTGATAATTTGATATGTAGTTTCTTGGGTTCTTTATATATTTTGGAGATCAGTCCTCTTCCCAGTATGGGGTTAGTGAAGATCTTTTCCCATTCTGTAGGCTGTCATTTTGTCTTGTTGACCATGTCCTTTGCTTTACAGAAACTTTTCAGTTTCAGGAGGTCCCATTTATTAATTGTTTCTCTCAGTGTCTGTGCTACTGGTATTGTATTTAGGAAGTGGTCTCCTGTGCCCATTCATTCAAGGCTACTTCCCACTTTCTCTTCAATGAGGTTCAATGTGGCTGGATTTATGTTGAGGTCTTTGATCCATTTGAACTTAAGTTTTGTGCATGGAGATAGATATAGATCTATTTGCATTCTTCTACATGTTGAAGATATCCAGTTATGCCAGCACTATTTGTTGAAGATGCTTTCTTTTTCCCTTGTATAATTTTAGCTTCTTTGTCAAAAATCAGGTGTTCATAGATGTGTGGATTGGTATCAGGGTCTTCAATTCCATTCCATTGGTTCACCTGTCTGTTTTTATGCTAATACCAAGCTGTTTTCATTACTGTAGCTTTATAATAGAGTTTGATGTCAGGGATGATGATGCCTCCAGAAGTTTCTTTATTATAGAGGATTGATTTGGCTATTCTGGGTTTTTTATTTTTTCAAATGAAGTTGAGTATTGTTCTTTCGAGGTCTGTGACTAATTGTGCTGGAAGTTTGATGGGGATTGCATTGGATGTGTAAATTGCTTCTCTTTCCCTTTTTCTCAGTCCTCCCTCAGATTCTCTTAACTTGTGTCTGTTCTTTGTGGTTTTATTCTCTAGTGTATAATCTTTGCTATTTGAAACTTAAGTCTCAGGAGCAACAGATTCACACGTGTGTGTGCGCGTACATACGCATGCACACACACACACTAAAAAGACCCAGTGTTGAGTCTAGACTTGTAATTCCTATTAGCACAAGGTCAGTAGACAGTCATAGGAAGTAAGTGCATAAGATCGAGGCAAGACCATCATTTCAGATCAAAAGGTTCCAGAATAGTTGAGGAGTATGGACAATCCTTGGATTCCTTTCTGCCAGAGAATCTGCCCCATGAGCCCTGTGGGCAAGAGCAACCACATCAGAGAGGAAGCCAGCTGGTGGCAGTATCCAGTCGTATATCTGGATACATCTGCAAGGATCTGGGCGAGCCATGTCCATATCTAAGCATGTTGAAAACATGGATGTTTCGGGTTTTGCTGGACTCAGAGACACTGTATTCCTCATCCTGATGGAGAAGGAAAGCAAACTGCAGCTCTTCTGTGGCCTGGCTGCCCTGATCCTGCCCCACAGGCTGTTGAGTCCTGAATCTACAGCTAGCAGAGCTTAGATCCTAAGAAGACTCTACCAGTGTGGCCAGGAAGGCACAGGGACAAGATATTCATCATTTTAAGGTTTTGTTTTTTGTTTTGTTTTGTTTTTTAAAAAAAGTCTAAATAGATTAGTTTTCTGTATCAGAAACATTAGCGATTCCCCCCTGTCCCCCCAAAACACCAGACTCCACAGATCAGGCCCTTTATAGTAAACATTGCGGTATTTCCCATGCACCTCATCTCACCCCATTTCTTGCTCTACCTGATGCAGTGTGCATGCTGTACTTATAGTTGGTACGCTACACTGTCAGGAACTACTAGAAGTGAAGAGCATGAAGCGTGCCCAGTAGGGTACAGTTCTTTCCTAATACTTGAGATTGATGTTCGTCTGAATCTGAGTGTGCAGAATCCATGGAGCGGAGGGCCAGCTGGATCGAGGGTTAGAGCACGTGGAAAGATTTACTGGCAGTTGCAATGAAGCGAATATGACATACCTTGGTGCCTCGAATAAAATTCAACAAATAAGGATGTCATGTTTCAGTAGATAAAAGGGGAGGTAATGGACAGCGGAGAGAGCTCAGTTAGTGAAGTGCCTGCTATGCTGTCACAGGAGCAGAATTTAGATCTCCAGAATGCAAACAGCAGGGTAGGCCTCGCAGTGTATGCTCACAGCCCATCTTCAGGGTGGAACACTGGGGAAGACCCCTGAAGCTCGCTGGCCAGCCAGCCTAGCCAAATCATTTCTGTAAGAAAACACAGTCTCGGGGGCTGGAGTTATGGCTCGGTGGTTAAGAGCACTGGCTGCTCTTCCAGAGGTCCTGAGTTCAATTCCCAGCAACCACATGGTGGCTCACAAGCATCTGTAATGATATCTGGTGCACTCTTCTGGTATGTGGGCATACGTGGAGGCAGAATGTCGTATACATAATAAATAAATAAATAAATAAATAAAAAAGAAAAAAAGAAAACACAGTCTTAACAGAAAATAAGGCAGCCGTTGAGAAAAGACCCTGACTACATATTTATGTGTACACGCATGCATTCTGCCCACAGCACATCACAGGTACGCACACATGGAGGGGTAAAATTCCCACATAAGATGAAAAGGAGGCAAGGTGAGACTGCAGAAATTTGAAGAAACAACTCCAGCTTGGGGTTGTTCTTAGTCAACAGCAGAATCTGCCTTGCTGGAAACCGAGTCAGTGCTACAAAACAAAACTTAAGAATTCCTTACAGAATGTTAGAGAAATGCCCCCAAGAGGAATAAGTCTGGAGAAATTCTGATACGTGTTGAAAGTGAACAGTGGAAAAGCTGTGTTTAAATAGTGGAAGATTCTGAAAACCAAGTCAGGATGCGAAGAAAGATAAAATTGGCCCATACCTAACATCTCTATCTCAAAACTGTTGAAAATTAAAAGCTTTGTCTTTTTTAAGCCTTTGAAATGAGTTTTTAAAGTAGTAAACACTTTAATTCTAGCTTGAGAGGACCTGTAATGCCACAGCAAAATGAAGCGGAGTGTGAAAATAATTCCCACACCCCCACATATAACCATCCCCACTGTCAGCCAGCTGCAAGACAGCGGTGAGGTCTGCTTACTCAGCCTGCACCAGTTTATGACGGGGCTTACTCCTGGGCGGCACTTAGAGTGGATTTGAACAAAAAATTTTTTTTGACTAATCTATTCAAATCCTTTGCCCATTTTAAATTCTTAATTAAAAATAACTAACCTTGGCACTTGATTTAAAAGGGAAATATCTAGTTTTTAAGTAGTTTATCTATAGTTAGTGACACTTTCCCCTACATGTAATAGCTGTGTACAGATAGTTATAAAGCTATCCTTGTTTTTATAATGATAATGGGAAACATTAGAATCCTGCGATTGAACATGGATTTTGATGTGGCTGTTTTGTTGAAGTAGTGTGGGTAAAATAACTTCAGGAATATAAATGTGAGCCAAAGAAAGCACGTGTTTTCATAGGGCTGGCATTTCCCCATCTGTCTTCATTTGATATTAATCAAAACATAGTGTTGGCCGTTTAGTTTTTAGGAGGCAGAGAGATGACTGTGCACATTCAGCGCTCACTTCATAGGCAGTAAAGAGTGAAAGAAGACTCTTCTATAGAGGCCAGGGAGTGCTGGGGCACTCAGAGCTTTGGGGTGGAAACTGTATCCCTGCTCTGTGGGTGGTGTGCTCTAAGCTCAGGTGGCCGGCTGTTTCTAGTAGGCACATGGTCTCCTGCTAGAGACTATTTGCACCTCCCTCCTGTTTCCGCCCGGGCAGTGTCTGGTTCCTTGTTTGGCTGCCTGACAAACGGGGGATATAACCTGCTTCACTGGTAAGTCCTGTGCATCACAGAGACTCTCTTAGTCACCTCACACTCGGTTCTTCTCAGCTGCCGCTTCACAAAAGAGGTGTAAAACCTACAAGCAGCACAGAACCAGCACAAAAGGCCCCAGGGTTTGATTGGCTTATTAATTATAAATGTGTTCTTCATTTCCCCCTGAGTGTTTGGGCCTGGGTTCTGCCTGATAACCAGTTTCTCATTTAATTCCACTGTGGTCTTCTTGTGTATTTGCCGAGTATGTCTGATGACCCAGAAAGTGGTCCCTTTGGGTCTACACTGCATAGCATCTGAACATGGTGTGCATTTGCTGGAGTTGAGGGTGTGGCCCACCTGTGCCACCTGCTGCTATAGTTTCTACTGTGACTGTGTTTCCCTTTGGAGCTCTGTAAGTTATTGAGGAGCATATTTTGATGTTCTGTATTTATACTGAAGATTATTATATCTTCTGGAGTGTTGACTCCTCCCTAATGGAGTTCGTGCCTACCCCTCCCACCCCAATAGCTTTTGTTACTCTAAAGTCTGCTTTATCTGAAGGTTAGGGTTAGGGTTAGCAACCCTCACTTGATTAGTCTTGACACGTTGTGCCTTTTTACAGTCGTTTTCTTCTGTGGGAGAGGAGAGTGAGACAAGATCGCATCCTGTATTCCACAGTAGCCTCGGCATCTTCTTTCCTTTCTTCAACCACCCAAGCTCTAGGATTGTAAGCAAGTGGCCCCATGATTGGGTCTTCCGTTTATAGTCAATCTATATGGGCTTTTCTAAAGTGGGTTTCTTCTGGGTTTGAAAACCAGTAGGCTCCGTGACTGAGAGTATTTATCACTCTTGCAGGTGAACCAGGTTTGACTCCTAGCACCCAATGGCCACTCACAACCATCTGTAGCTCCAGTTCCAGGGGGTCAGATGCCCTCTTCTGACCTCCTAAGACACCACACATGCATGTGCATATAAAATAAAAATAAATCTATATAAAAAGTTAAAGAGGCTTTTCATAGCCAAGATACAGTTGATCAGGCTTTGTTTTTGGATACTGTTCTGATAGATTTAGAGCATTGGTGTTCAGAGTGATTATTGATAGCACACTTCATATATACTGTGTGTTTCTGATTTCTATCTGTTGCTCTTGTTCCTTTGCTTCTCTCCCATCATTCTTTCATTTGTAGTTTTTGTTTGTTTGTTTGTTTTTGGAGACAAGGGTTTTGCTGTAGTTTTGAAGCCTGTCCTAGAACTAACTCTTGTAGACTAGGCTGACCTCAAATTCATAGAGATCTGCCTGCTTCTGCCTCCTGACTACTGGGATTAAAGGCATGCGCCACCACTGCCTGGCTTCATTTGTAGTTTTAATTGAATATTTTATCTGATTTTGATTCTCTGCTTTAAAATAACAATACCTTCCCACTTTTATTTTTTTTTTTTTAGTGGCTTCTCTGGAATTTAAAAGTTTTGGCCCTCTTATTTCACTTATGTGTGTATTTATTTTTATATGTAAGTCTTAGTGTGCATGCATACCATGGCACACAGGTGGAGGTCAGAGGACAAGTCTAGAGAATAGGTTTCAGGGATAGGTCACAGGTCTTCATGTTTGTATCCAAAGTGCCTTTAGTAATAGATACTCTGAACTGTGAATACATTGTTGCTAATAGTAGTTTCTGTGAACTGTCACCCAGGAGATGACTTAATAAGAAAAAAGTTTATATTTTACTTTGAATATCAGTTAATTTTCTCACTGCTGTGATAAAATTCATGACAGAAGCAACTTTAGGAAAGGAGAGTTTCCTTTGGTGAACAGCCGGAGGGCGCAGTGGTTCTGGAGGGCCAGGCACAGTGGCAGGATCATGAGGCCATTGGCCACATTGCAGATCTGATACAAAAAGAGATGAAATTCTCTTGGCTTCTTCCCTTTTCCCCTTTTATTTAGTTAAGAGCATTAGCCCATGGGATGGTGTCACCCACAATCAGAGTCCATCTTCCCCTCTCAGTTAAACCTTCCTGGAAATACACTTGTGGAGATGTGTCTCCCAGGCATTTAAAATCACGTGAGGCTGACATTCTAAATGGAATGCAGGTACACAGTCATTCAGTTATTTGTTCTGCAGGGCTTCCTGCTGGGGGCTCTAGGCGTCTGGCCCTTGTCGCATTCTATTTCTGTAGAATCATCTCTAACATTTCTTCCCGGCGTGTCTGGGGCAGCACAGTTCTTCAGTCTTTCAGTCTGGCCAAGTCTTTGTTTCTCCTTTACCTTTGAAGGACAATTTCTTAGAGTAGGGGATTCTAAGTTGGCATTTTAATGTTTTTCTCTTAACATTTTACATAGTCTATGTTCATGTATTAGTTTGCATGTGTTCTTAGTTAAAGTTATCTGTAATCCTTTTCCCCTATCTCACTTTTCCCCAAGGTTTTGTCTTTATGTTTTATCTGCTAAAATTTAAACATCCTGTGTGATTTTCATGTGTGTTTATTTGTTCTGCATGGTGTTCTCTGCCTTTCCTGGTTCTATGGATTGGCATTTGATAATTTGGGGAAAATTGTTTGGTAATTTGATGATTTGGGGAAATCTCAGCAATTGTTTTAAATCTTACTTTTATACTGTTCTTTCATTTTCTCTTAGTATTTATGGAGTGAGTATTCTGAATAGAAATGCTTAGTACTCAATGGTTTTTTTGGTTGGTTGGTTGGTTTTAGTTTGGTTTTTTGAGACAGGGTTTCTCTGAATATCTTTTGCTGTCCTGGAACTCAGTTTGTAGATCAGACTGGAAGTGAACTCACAGGGATTCACCTGCCTCTGCCTCCTGAGTGCTGTGATTAAAGTTGTGCGCCACCACGCCCGGCTACTACTCAGTGTTTTTTTTTTTTCCAGATTCTGAAATATTTCTGTATAGCTAAGTCTAAAATACACTTATGTTTTATATGTCCCTTGTACGAAAAACATGAAGGGAATTAAAATTTTTAACTTATTCTTTGATAATTTCATACATGTAGGTAATATATTTTACCCTCTCATTAAGTTCTCTTATACACGCTCACACTTGCTGAACCCTGAAGGGAAATTTTAAAAATAATCTGTTTGTTTTTTCTTGTGTATATGTAGGGGGTGTGTGTGCATGCGTGCATGAGTATATGAGTGCACTGTGTACATATTTATGTGTGCATATATGTGGAAGCCAGAGGCTGGAGTCAGGTGTCTCTCTTGATCACTCTCCACCTTAGATATTGAGGCAACATCTATCCCTTGAGCCCAGAGCTCACCAGCTCATCTTGTATAGCTAGCAGGCTTGTCCTAGGGACCCTTTGTCTCCTCCTCATCCAGAACACTGGGGTTACAGTCAGGCCTCGGGCCTACCTGGCATTTACATGAGCATTAATGATCTGAAATCCAGAACTCTTCCTGAAACGTGGGGCTCTCTGCCTCTGTTTGTTCGGGATCCGTGTAGACGTTGCAGGTGACTGCTCTGTCTGACCCACTCCAGTGTGCAGGCTCTTCTCAGGAAGTGCCGGCTCCAGGGGCCATGGCCTCTGGATATGACATGGCCTCCACACACAAGGACAGAATGACAGCTTCAAGATGCTGTTAGCGACAGTGTATGCTACTCAAAAAACATTTGCTGTGCATGCTGTGGCGGTCTCTCTGGAACTGAAACCCATTCTTCTCAGAATAAAATGCTCCAGATTCCAGGGCAGCATTTGGTCATTGCCACTGCAGTCCATGGAAAACCTAATGGTTAAGAATTTTTAGCTCTACTAAAGTTGTGTGCAACACAGATGAGGTCAGAATTTGCCAGGTTTTAAACCAGCAATCCTTTCCCGCTGTGCACCTTATCTGTACAGGCTTTCTGAAAACCACTGTCGCTTTCCCATGTGCTCATGGTCATCCAGTTAGTTTGAGGGTGAAGGTGAGTGGGCAGGTGAGGTGACCCGAGGGAAGCAAATGGCAGAGGGAGGCAAGCCA
>PVIU01004692.1:0-45000 GCA_004026605.1 Ondatra zibethicus
TGTTTGCTTCCAATTTCCAGGAGGATCTATATATGTTTTTCTTTGGGTTCACCTTGCTATTTTGCTTCTCTAGGCTTGTGAGCTATAAGCTTAATGTCCTTTGTTTATGGCTAGGGTCCACTAATGACTGAGTACATACCATAATCATATTTTTGGGTTTGGGATACCTCACTGAGTATAGTGTTTTCTATTTCCATCCATTTGCATGCAAAATTGGGCATATGCCCAAGAGTGCTACAGCTGGGTACTGAGGTAGATCTATTTTCAGCTTCCCAAGGAACTGTCACACTGGTTTCTGTAGTGTCTCTACAAGTTTGCACTCCCACCAGCAATAGAATAGTGTTCCCCTTACTCTACTTTCTCACCAGCGTGAGCTGTCACTTATGTTATTGATCTTAGCTATTCTGACAATTGTAAGATAAAATTTCAGGGTAGTTTGAGTTACCCTGATGCTAAGGATTGTGAAAATTTCATTAAGTGTTTTTTAGTCATTTGTGTTTCGTCTTTTGAGAACTCTGTTTAGTTCTGTGCTGCCTCAGTTTTTAATTCAGGTGTTTGCTTTTTGATTTCCAGGTTTTTTTTTTTTAAAGTTCCTTCTATAATTTAGATATTCACCCTCTATTTAATGTGTAACTGGTAAAGATCTTTTTCTGTTTTGTAGATGCTTCTTTGGATGATGATGTCCCTTTCCATATAGAAGCTTTCCTGTTTCGTGAGGACCAATGTATTACTTGTTGATTTCAGTTCTTGTGTTATTTGTGTCCAATTTGGAAGGTTTTATCATGTGCCAATGTGTTCAAGACTGTTTTCTTACCCATCAGATTCAGGGTATCTGGCCTTAATGTTAAAGCCCTTAATCCATCTGGTGTTGAGTTTCATGCAGGATGAAAATATGAATCTATTTGCATTTGTCTATATTCAGACATGCAGTTAAACCAGCACCATTTGTTGAAGATGCTTTCTTTTTTCCAGTGTGTATTTCTGACTTCTTTATCAGAAATCAGGTGTCCATAAGTATGTGGACTTATTTCCATGCCTTCAGTTCACTGATTGAAATGTGTGTTTGCCAATATTTTACCGTTTTTATAATTGTGGCTCTATAGTAGAACTTTAAGATCAGGATAGTGATACCTCCAGTAGTGTAGTAAAGAGGAGTACACAAATTATTAAAAATGGACTAAATTAAAATATAAAAATTAGCCAAAAATAACTAAAACTAATGGACCAAACAGTCATTTAATTAATATAGTTTCTGTATAATTATTTCAAATATAAACTAACCAGGTACCAAAAATACAGCCCTCTCCTCCCTACTACACAGCAGTTCTTTTATTGTTTGGGATTTTGTTTTAGCGTTCCTATTTCTTTTTTTTTTGTGTGTTTGTGTTTGTGTGTGTGTGTGTGTGTGTGTGTGTGTGTCTGTGTGTCTATATGAAATTGATAATTGTTCTCTTGTTTTCTTTAAGGAATTATGTTGGAATTTTGATGGGTATTATGTTAAATCTCTAGATTGGTAGGAAGGACATTTTTAGTATGGTGGCCATTTTTACTATATGAATCCTACTGATCTATAATCATAGAATATCCTTCCATCTTCTGATGGACCACCAGCTCTCAAATAATGATACAGAGACTTCTTATTAATTATGAAAGCTTTGTCTTAGCTTAGGCTTGTTCCCAAATAGCTCTTAAAACTTAAATTAACCTGTTTATATTAATCTACATTCTGCCATGTGGCTTGTGACATCTCCTCAGTTCATTAGGTCCAACTTCCTCCTGGCCTGGCTGGTGACTCTCCCACTCCTCAGATTCTTTCCCAGTCAGATTCTGTCCCAGAGTTCTTATCACTCCCGGAAGTCTCACCTATTCTCTCCTGCCTGGCCATTGGCTGTTCAGCTCTTTATTAAACCAATCAAAAAGTACACCAGGCAAGTGAGGTAAGATAGAGACACAACTTCATATAGTGTACCAAAAGATTGTCCCAGCACTGATATCTTTATTTTCTTTCTTCAGTGTCTTAAAGTTTTTATAATATAAGTCTTTCATTTGCTTGTTTAGTGTTACCACAGTATTGTTTTTTTTTTTTTTTTGAGGCTATTGAGAAAAGTATCACTTTCGTGATTTCTTTGCAAGTGTGTTTAGTATTAGTATAAAGCAGTGATTCTCAACCTGGGTGTTGCATATCAGATATCCTGCATATCAGATACTTGCACTATCATTCATAACAGTAGAAAATAATAGTTATGAAGTAGCAACAAAATAATTTTTGCTTGGTGGTCATTACTTCATAAAAGGGTTGCAGCACTAGGAAGGCTGAGAACCACTGGAAAGGAAGACTACTGGTGTTTGCATGTTAATTTTGCATCATGCTCAAAGTGTTTAGCATCTGTAGAAGATTCCTCAGAGATTTTCTAAGATGATATATATTTAAAACCGTATCATCTACAATTAATGATTCTTTGACTTCTTTCTTTCCTTTTTCTCCTTCCCCATCTCCTTCTGTTATCTTATTGCTCTAGCTAAGTCTTTAAGTACTGTAGTGAGGTGTAGGGAAAGAGTGAATTTTTTTTTCCTGTTCCTGATTTTAGTGGAAATGCTTTGATTTTTCTTTCCTTTTAGGCAGCTCACAACCACTATGACTCAGCTTCAGGGAATCTAACACTCTTTTCTGCCCTCCATGGGCACCCACATGCGTGTGGAATATTAGTCTCTCATTATCAGTGTGTGAAGATCAATATGTGACTTGAACTGTAGTAGTATTTTAGGGTCACTTATGTATATTATTATATTATCTGCAAATACTTTGATTTCTTCCTTTCGTATTTATATCCTCTTCATCTCCTTGAGTTGTCTTTTTGCTTTAGCCAGAATTTCAAGTATTACATTGAATAGACATGTAGAGAGACTTGTCTTATTCCTGATTTTAGTGACATTCCTTTGGGTTTCTCTCCATTTGGTTTGTTGTTGGCTATTGTCTTACTGCAATTTGCCTTTATTATGTTTAGGTATGTCCTTTGTATCCCCGATCTCTCCAAGACTTTCATCATGAATGGGTGTTTGATTTCGTCAAAGACATTTTCAGCATCTAACAAGATGATCATGTGGGTTTTTTCTTTCAGTTGGTTTATATGGTGGATTACATTGACATATTTTCCTGTGTTGAACCATCCATGCATCTCTGGGATGGAGTCTGCTTGATTATGGTTAATGATCTTATTGATGTGTGATTCTTTCTTCCATCTCTTGTATTCTGTTGGTGATGGCTTGTGTCTGTATTTCCTGTTTACTTACCTATATTTTTCATCTCCAGGATTCCCTCAGTTTGTGTTTATTTTATTGCTTCTATTTCCGTTTTCATGTTTTAAACAGATTTATTCATTTCCTTCACCTGTTTGTTTGCTTTTTCTTGGCTTTCTTTAAGGAATTTATTTATTTCCTCCCACTGTTTGTGTTTTCCTGAATTTCTGTCATCTTCAGAAAGTTGGTTTTAAGGTCATTTTCTTGTACTTCAGCTGTGTCAGAATTCAGGGCTTGCTGTAATAGGATAGCTGGGCTCTAGTGGCAGGATATTGCTCTGGCTGTTGTTTGTATTCTGTACTGGCCTTTAGGCATCTGGGTTTGGGGTAATGAAAGGTTTAGGTGCTGATTTCTGAGTTTGTCTTTATTGGATGGGTGTTTTCCCCTTGTTTCTGTTTTCTCTGTGGTCTTCTGGCCTTAGTGGCCTGTGGTTCTGTTGGTAGGTGTGTCCTCAGGGGCTTCTCCTGAGGTTCTGGAGGTCTGCATGGCCTCTGGGGTTCTGGATGCCCACCTTACAACTGGAGTTTGGAAGTTGGTACTTGGAACTGATGTGGCCTCTGACAGAGCAGGTGGCTTTAGCTGCAGTGGTGGCCAATATGATGAGTAGGAGAGGGGGCACTATTGGGGTAGGCTTGGAGGCCTTCTGCCTGCAGGGGCTTCCCTGTGCAGCCTCTGGTAAAGTAAGGAGCTTCTGCTGGAGTTGTGGGCCAGCATATGTTGAGTGGGAGGGTCTGTTGGGGGCAAGGCTGAGCAGACTCTGAGGAAGTTTTGGTGATGTGCAGGCAGGGGTGTTTTCATTTTTTTAATTATGTCTTCTGCAGAACACAGTTTTCATTTTGAAAATTTCCATTTTAATAAACTTGTCTTTTATAAGATAATGTGTTTATTGACGTGTAAAAATTCATTGACTTATCCTGCAATGTGAAGTTGTTTCTCTTCTCTTATAGGTATTTATTCTACATTTTAAATTTAGGAATGATCTACCTTGAGGTGTAGTTTCTTTTATGTGTGATACTAGGCTTAGTTCAAATTTTTTGAGTATGATTGGTTTAAGAATTCAATTGATATAACACTAGTCATCAAAAAGACTTTGTATTTATTATATTCAAGTATTAGAACAGTTATTATAAATGATATTTTTAAAAAATTAGTGTCAAAAATCTTTCACTTTTAGTATGTAATATCTGTTTTGTGTGCATATCTTATAAACTTTGTGTTTTATAGCATTAGAAAATTTGCCTATTTGAATTTTTAGATTTTTTTTGATAGAAATCTTGAGTCTTTTTGACTATATAACCATATCATTTTCAGATAGGGAATTTTATGTATTTATTGTTATATTACTTTCATTTATTTTCCATTCCATATTAATCTGGCTGGGACTCCCAATTCTGTTCTTTCTCTGTTTTTATTTTTATATCCTGTTTTATTTTTATTAGTGTCTATAATCAGTGTATGCATAGGCCATGTGTGTTGGGGTGTTCTTGCTGACCAACTCGAGTTACAGAAAGTTGTGAGCTTTCTGATATGGATGATGAGACCCGAACTCAGCTCCTCTGCAACTGTAGCAAGTGCTCATAGCTGCTGAGCCATCTCTTCATACCACCCCCCCCCCCAGTTCTATTTCACTGTGAATGGTGGTCAGTGTCTTTTGCATTGTTTCTGATTTGGGGGGTAAACTT
Organism: Ondatra zibethicus; assembly: GCA_004026605.1. Lineage (NCBI taxonomy): Eukaryota > Metazoa > Chordata > Mammalia > Rodentia > Cricetidae > Ondatra > Ondatra zibethicus. The sequence goes on from PVIU01004692.1 coordinate 4,980, forward strand.
TGAGTCTTTTAGCATAATGAAAGATATAGCTGTAATCTTTTTCTTGATATCCTGTGTTAACTACTTTCCACAACTGTGACCCAATACATAAAAGAATAAGTTAAAGGAGGAAAAGAGTCTGCTTTTGGTTCATCCTTTCAGAGGGTTCCGTGGTTAGTTGACCCACAAAGCAGAACAAAAAAAAAAGGTGTATGGAAGAGGAAAAGTATGGAAAGTTCTTCACTTTCTGGTAGACAGAAAGGAGGGAGAACGAGAACTAGGCATTGGGTTTAGCCTTTCCAGTGACTACTTCCTCTACCTGGCCTATTCCAATAGTAGGATACCTGTACAAATAACACCATTAGGAGCATACCATATGTTCATGCATGAATCTGTGAAAGGTATTTCCTTTGCACCATAATATGTATACTGAAGAAGTTTCTTCATGTTTGTACTTTGCTGAGCATGTGTATTTTGTAATGGATGCTGATAATATCACCTGTATTTCTTGCAAGAACAACCTTGTACCTTTTTTCTCTCAGCTGCTGATCTGATCCATTTATTCCTTTACTTTTGAATAGTGAATCATCCTCGCATTTCTGGGGTAAACGTTGTTTGATTGAGATGCATTCTTCTGATGTGTTGCTAGATTCAATTTGTTCATTTATATTTGTATTCTTTATTTGGTTTGTTATCAAAGTAATGCTTAACTCATAAAATAAGGTGAAAAGTATTCATTCTTGAAAGATTATCTAGAATTAATAATTTCTTTTTAAACTTTAGATAGGTTTAGCAGATAGAACCATCTTAGTATGGTTCTTTCTGTACATAGAGGATTCTATCTATTCTTTTAATAAGTATTGTCTTAGAAACATCTATTCAGATGATCTATTTCCATTATGTTAGTGTGGCAGTTTTGTGTGATCAAAGAACTGGTTTGTTTCATTTAAACTACAGAGAACTTTCCAGTCTTCTTCATATATGCTTTTACTGTGTTCTCAGATCTTGATTTTCTTTGAACTATTGCTAGAGAACTTGTGAATTCACTGACTTTTTTGTGTTTTTTATTTATTTAATAGATTGCTATGCTTCATTGTTTTTCATTTATTTTGTATTTGTTTTTTTGCTCCTTAAGGTATGAACGTAGACTATTGACTTTTCATTATTTTCTAAAGCAGCATTTGATATTATAAATGTCCTCCTAGGCATATCTACTCCCAAATTAGCACTAGTTTTGCTACATCATAACAATTCCTGTAGCCTCATAGATCATTCCATCTAAAATATTTTTGCTGTGATTTCCCCTTTATTATGTAAATTATTTAGGTGTGAGATAATAGATTTCTAATGTCTGTTCCTTTTATGTCTTTATTATTGACTTCTGGTTTTATTCCATTATGATAAAAACTATTATATGACTAGTTCTTACAAATGACCACAGGTTTTCTTTATGAATCAGTACATGGTCAGTCCTAGTGAGCATACCACAATTTTATTTACTACTTGGGTTATGTGTTATATAAATGGCAGATCAACTCATGGTGGTATTTTCTATTGTTTATCTCCTGACTCATTTCTGCGCACTCCTCAACAGTTACTAATAGATGGTTTGAATTCTCTACTTGTCCCTTCAATCTTATTTTTTCTTTTATTTTAGGTTTTGGTATTTGGATTTTTGAGCATTCCATTGCAGGGGGAGGTTATTTGCCTTATATACATTTATGTTTGTATCTTCTTGGTTATTTGAATTTTCATCTCTTTAGCAGTATTATTGATTCAAAATGTGTGTTGCCTGTACTAATATAGCTACTCGCAATGTTTTTGATCAATTCACACATGGTATGTCATTGTCCATCTTTTATCATGCCTTTTATATATTGTTTGAAATTAGTTTCTTGTATATAGATGCATATATTATTTTTGACCCAGTGTGATAATCACTCTCATTTACTTAATGTAGGTAGTCATAGGCTAGTTGTAGTAAAAATGAAGGTATACTAATAATGTTATATAGCATATGTTCATGTAAATATGTAAATTTTCTAAAATAAAAATTAAATAATACTTCTGTTCTCTAGCATTTCTGATAAGGAATAGTCAACCTCCAGGATGTCTTAGTGAGAAAGAGTTGATCCAAGTTATGTTGATTACCATTACTAGAATAGGAATTTTCATCTTATTCCCATATACCAGAGTATCAGATAAACAAATTTCTTATCCTTCTTTCTTTCTGTTGTTTAAAGTAAATTAAGACACATTCCTTTAATGCTTCGCTAATCATCATTTTAAAAAAGTCCTGTCTCTTTCTTTTGCTCTTATGTGTTTCTGAGGCAGTGCTTCACCCTCTGGTGTGTGGCTTTCTGTCCTGAATTCATCATTCGTGTCTGCATGATCCAGAAGTGCAAGTGGTACAGCTAAGAGGGGAAACTCGTCCTGGTGTCAGGAGCCGAGGAATACCACAGTCACACCACACAACAAACCTCACGCGAGAGGTTTATAAGAGGGTGGCTGTCTGTGCTCAGATGAGAAGCAGCAGAGAACTCTGCAGGCGCAGGCTTTATATAGTGTTGGGGAGGAGCTTTCCAGGGTTGCCTGAGATTGGAGAGATTATGTGACCTGATTTTGAGGTAATTTCTGCCTTCCCAGTGCTGGGATTAAAGCACCCACTGCACCCAGCTCTAAGCTTTCCTTTAGTTTCTTTTCACAAGTTGGACATTTAGCTGGGTAGGTCTTGGCCTGAGGTCACCACTCCTCCATTTCTTAATCTGTTTATCTCCTTGAACACAGGATTTAGTTCCATTCCACTTTTTGGTGTTCCTTTTCTCCTTAAATTTTACATTTTGTAATTTACCTTGCTCAACTTGCTCCTTTTCATTATAATTCTTCATTAGAGTTACCATTAATAACTACACAACAGAATCTATACTAGGCCGTTTTGAGATTTCTTCTGCCAAGGGAATTAATCCAAAACTCTTCAGTTTAGCCTCAGGCAAACTTTTTTGACAAGGGCAAAATGCAGCCACTTTCTTCACCAAAATACCACAGTAATGATCTCCAGACAGCATACTAAAATTCTTCTCCTTTGCAACCTCCTGAGCAAGCACCCCCCTACCTCAGTTCATCAAGTCACATTCCACACCACAGTCTTCAGTTCTTCTACTAATATGGCCCATTAAGCAGTGCTTAAAGCTTTGAACAGCTTTTCTAATGTAAAGTCCCAAGGTCCATATTTCTTCAAACAAAAACATGGTCAAGCCCATCACAGCAGTACCCCACTCCTGGTACCAACTTCTATCTTAGTTAGCTTTTCTGTTGCTGTGACTCTTATAAAGAAAACATTTAATTGGGGTGGCTCACTTACAGTTCAGAGGTTCAGTCCATTATCATCATGGTGGGGCACAGTGGCCTGCTGGCAGACATGGTGCTGGAAAAGTAGCTGACAGTGCTACATTTTGCAGTCAACAAGAAATCAACTGAAATTCTGGGCCATATCCTGAACACAGAAAACCTCAGAGCCTACCCCGGCAGTGATAAGCTTCTTCTAACAAGGCCATTTGTTGGGAGCTGTGAACTCCCCAGATCCTGAATTTCTGGTAAACAACTTGTAATGCTTGCAGCTGCTTTGAGCACAAGACCCTCAGGAGTTCCAGATGGCAGGGGAGTGGTTTCTGGTGCGTTTGGCTGGGGCGTGGCTATCAATTAGGGATCCATATATAAGCGGCTCTGGTACACAATAAGGGGGGCATTCTGGCATCAAAGATGACCAGTGTCTCTGTCTATGTGTCTTTGTGTGTTTCAATCTCCAGCCCCTTGCCCGGTTCACAAACTGTATGGTGATGCATAGAGCACAGACTGGCATGGTGCTCTGTAGCCATACCCACTGCAACAAAGTCACACCTCCTAGTAGTGCCATTTCCCTAGATTATGGGGGCCAATTACATTCAAACTATCACAGTATCCACACCATGTGTAAGGGTAGGTCCTCGGCCCAGCTGTAGATGACCAACACAAAATGAACTCAATAATATTTTTGTAAACTTGTGTCTCATATTGCTTTCTTTGGACAGTTTTTTTGTGTTAGTGGTCTTTTGCTTATATATTATGGTTTCTGATTTTGTGTTTTTATGAGTTTTGTTTGTGTTTCTTGTGCTTTTTGTTTGTATGATTTTTTTTCTTTATTCTGGTTTTTCTCTTTTGTTTGCCTGTTTGGTTTCTTTATCTTTTTCCTAATTTATTTTTATTTAATCACAAAGATTCCAACAAAGTCATAATATTTGTCATGCTTCCCCTGTTTTGGCCATTATGGAACAGTGAGATCGAGAAGGCAAATGAGACAGTGCCACCCATCTTAGAGTCCAGCAAGCCTAATAGCCTTCCTCTGTGAATAGATGTGTGCGGCTATCTTTTCAATAGCACATGCTGGGAATTTGCAAATATAACACCTTACTTTGTCTAAAATTACAGAAAGGCATCTTCCCACAATATAGTAACTACCAACTTCATACTTCTCTCTGTTGCTGCACAGCATATCCTAGTACCTTCTTTAAGTACTGACTCCTTATAGATCTACAGAATTATGCTTTTAAGCCTGCTTGTTTTGTAAAGGGAAAGAAAAAGAAAGGGCATGGAATTGGATGGGTGGGGAGGTGAGGAAGAGTTGGGGGAGGCATAATGTTGGAAAGTTTACGTGAAAAAGTTATTTGAAATTATCTCTATATATAGTTTTAGTTTTCTCCAAGGGATTCTCACTTAAGGCTTGGCCCCGGGACCAACAGAAAAGGAACTCAGCAATGTTTTGTAGACTCTGGTCTCATATTGCTGCTTTGTTTGGCCTGGTTCTTTTTTCTTAGTGGCCTTTTGCTTATATATTAAGGTTTCTGATTTTGTGGTGCGTGTGTGTGTGTGTGTGTGTGTGTGTGTGTGTGTGTGTGTGTGTGAGAGAGAGAGAGAGAGAGAGAGAGAGAGAGAGAGAGAGAGAGAGAGAGAGAGAGAGAGAACAGGCTTAAAAGTGCATATAGATGTAACATTGTCATAAATAAGCCCTTGCTTGGATTAGTTGGAAACTAATATGAATAGGAAACAGAAAATAATCAAAATAGCTAGAACAGAAAAGGGGCTCACAGTCTGAAATGGGGCCAGAGAAGCAGATTGGGGCTTACCTCTGCAGGGTCTTGTAAGGCAGGTTAAGGATTTTGTCCTCTATCTTAAGAGTAACAGGATACCTTTGAAGTGTTTTAATCTGGTGGGTGACATGATCAGATTAGTGGTTTGAAAAGATCACTCCAGCTGCTCTGTGGAATACAGATTACAGAGAGATAAGAGTGGCGAAGCCAAACAAGGAGCACAGTAATCAGAGAAAGATGGAAGAATAGCTTGGTGGAAGGATTTGGCATTGGACGCATCAGTATATGGACTAGAAACATCAGTGCCAATCAGTTGACATTATTTGGGATAATTGTTAGATTTCTGGTCTGTGTCACCATAATAATGGTGTTACTTTTTTCTGGATTAGATTTATTTTGAAAGAAATGATGATTTAAGGGAAAGATCTTACTTTTGTCTTTGACATGCTGAATTCCTAGGACCTTTAGAACATTCAAGAGGGGGAATAAAGTAAGCAGAAAAATATGTAAGTGTAAGACTCAGGAGAGTTCTTCTCTGCTCTGGAGTCAGATTTTCAAGTCCTTTCTGTTTTTTTAATTTTTTAGGTATTTTACTCCAAAATAAAAAATTACAGAGATTTGCAAAACGAGGCTACAGTGCCCAAACCAATATCTCCCATATGGCATAATTAAATCACAGTCACTACGGGATCTGATCCCTGGGCCACAACAAAGATAAATGCATTGTGCTATGGATTACTTTGGATGCTGTTAAAACAAGTCTGGCACTATTGTTCTTCTTGGAGATTGCAAAGATGAATAAGACACGGTCTTTGATCTTAAGAAACATCCATCTAGTTAGAGTCAGGCACACTAATAATGAAACAGTGTGGCATGAATACTGTGACGGAGATGTCTATTATGTTAGGGATGCATTTGAAAGCACAGACCGCTAACCCCAAGTTAGATAACCAGGGAGGTTTTCTTGAAGTGGTGACAACCCAGCTATCTGGAACAACATAGAAGAATGAGGTAGGAAAAGGAACGAGAAAAGGGAAACACAGAAACAGAATTAAGGCAAGAGAGGTCAAGGAATGTTGTGAAGGTACGTTTATAATCTTCTCCCATACGCTTTAGGAGAAATATAATTTCACCTAATAGCCCAGAAGATTCCTCTAGAAACAAGAGGGAGGTATCAAACATTGCTGGTTCTTCCCTTTCCCAATTCTGCTTTCTTTTTCTCCTGTTTTCCTCTTTCTTCTCCTTTCATTTCTCAGTAAGTGACATACTGACATAATATTATATAAAAGCATATGTGCAGTAATTCCTCATCCGCCACATCAGTTCCTGAGATTGTGTACCCTTATTTATTCCTCTCTTAGCCATTCTTCTCAGAGTTCAAATCATAAAACTATAAGCAATTACTATGACATGTTTTAAAGTGTATTTTTTTTAAATCTTTAGTTCATTCTGGTAAAAAAATAAAATAGAAGGAAGATATATGAAGTGTTATAGGAGTTTTGATTGAGAGATTTTATACTAAGATACAGCACTAAGAAGGCTTTGATGGCTCAGGGACCACCTAGGACTGTTGGAGTGGGTGATGTTGAGAATAGCAATGAAGCCTTCCAGCTAGTGGCAACTGAGAAAGAAGGGATGTTATCACTTGGATTTTGATGTGACCTAGCTTTAGAATCTTCCAAGTTATTGATTACAGGATGATAATGTAGAGACATTGAGGGTGCATGTTGGAGAACTGCTTAAATGTTATGTGGGAGACAGAGTATAAGCCAAAACAGTTGACCCATGTGGTGAGTGGCAGGAGTAACACAGAAGCTTAATGTCACGTCTTGCTTATTAATAGCTCTTGCTCAGTGTCTTAGAGACTGCCCCCAGGTCCATTCTTTCATTTACTAGTTGGGTGATCTCTGGCAAGTTAATCTCTGTCTTCTTTTCCTTCTGGAAAGTGGCCCCAATAAACATAACTACTTCACAGAATTATATAAGTAATAGAGGAGATAATGTTTATGGAAGGGTTTGTATTGGGAAGCCATTCTAGTGATTTGAAGGAAGAGAAGATAGGAGACTAGTAAAAAATGATATATGCCAAGTTATTTTGGTAATTGACTAATAGCTGACTTGTAAAAGACCACTTGAGTTCCTTGAATTCAGTCTGTCTGCCATACGGAGTTGGAGATTGGACTCAGTGATAACCTATACAATACCAGTTCTGCGCTGATGCAGACCCAGACCTCTGTGATTCTAAAGTTGTATGTTTTATAAGGTAGATTTCAGGATAACAACTACAATTCTCTCTGGTTGTGTTAATTTCTTGATTTAGATTCTTTATAAGCCAATACCATTTACCTTTATATACATAAAGGTAAATATATACCTTTATTATACATTTAAAGTTATTTTTAATATGACTACTTCCTTGTATAATTGTCTTGTCATTTGGACCATAAGAGATACTTATTATTTATATCTTTTTAAAAATGGTTTTCTTGTACTTTTGAAAGTCTATTGTTTGCTTTGCTCCTTTTAATCTGCCTATGAGGAATCCAAACTGAATGTTAGGGAGCTGTGAAAATCCAGTTAGTGTGAGCTGTAATCTTTTTACTGGCTTTAAATAGTTGGAGTACCATGCAGACACCCTGCGGATAACTAAGTCAGAATATACAGTAATCTCCTAAACATGGATTCTGCCTTTGCTGTGGGAAAACTAGAAATCATTGACAAACATTTACTTTTTAGAAAAAATATTGGTCACGATATCAAATAAATGAGGGTTAAATATCAAAGGCTGTGTTCGCAGGTAGTCCATAAGTGTTTTGAAAAGCATCGATTTCTGAGTGTTTGGCACTATGCACTGTTTATGATGTTCCTTGACTGTCACAAAGAGGGAAGCTCAGCTTTGGAGCAAGAATATTTTTAATCCTCTAATTTTTCAGTTGTATTCTACTTGTGATATTATAAATTGAAAACAAAAACTATTAAGATAATCAAGCTTTTTTTACAAGAAGAAGAAACATGGCTCTTCTTTTTCTTTTATTTCCTTATGAAAGAAACTGATTTCCCAGTGCAGTTTATTGGAAATCTTAACAAAATATTCTCTAATAACTTTGTCAAGTGGTACTTTTCTAGGTTTGCAAGCTGATGGGTTTTTGTTTGTTTTTCAGTTAACAGATTTCCCAGTCATTAGATTTGGCATTAGAGAAACGAGGAGCTCAGTGAGCAGCACGCCGATGCCTTGTCCCACTTTCTACTACTGCCATTGGTGGTATTCTGGAGAACCTTAGAAGACAGACCACGTGTTGAAGCCTGTCTCCTAGTGTCACTGTTATGATTCATCCCACACCAGGAGTTTCTAAGTCCTGTGTCATTTAGTGAACTTGGTGTTCAGCACTGGTTCTGATGCAGACTTGGTTTTGGAAGTCACAGAATCTTCTCTAGGACAGAGGGTTCATATAGAATGTGACTCAGGTTTATCACTTTACCTTAGGCAGCTTTTCAGTTTTAACATGTGGATACCAATGGTTAGTTAAAAAACAAAACCAAATCCTGGATCCTGAGGACTGTGGTTGCAAGCCCACATTCTATATATTAATTTTTAAAAAGCCCCTATATTTAAAAATTAATCAAATATGTCAAAAGTGATAGAATGGACTTAATTTTTCAAATTTTCACTCCATCAGTTTCCAGCATTTGATTGTTTTGGGTGTTTATTCACAGGATTTTTTAAAATACTATCATATTACCTTGCATCTTCCTGAAATTTCCAAAAGCTGTTGTCCCTTGAGGAAAATTATAAGTTTGGGTGTGTCTTTTATAATATAATATTGTACAATTGATGGATTGGTATTCTCATTTACAATTGGAGCACCATAGTTGGTGAAAATGGTTTTATAAAAACACCCAGGCATTTGGGAATCAGAGGCAGGCAGATCTCTGAGTTCAAGGCCAGCCTGGTATACATAGTGAGTTCCAGGACAGTCAGGACTGCACAGAGAAATCTTATGTTGAAAAACAAAGCAAAAAAAAAAATCACACACACAAAAATCACAAAAGACATTTGCTAATAGTATTTCCATTACCCAATGTCTGTCATTTACAACCGTAGTTACCCCTATTGTCAGCATCTACTTTAAGATTCACATCTTAGAAAGTTAAGAAGCTGAGCTTGAGATGGTGAATGTAATTTATAGTAATGTATTCTCCACTTGGAATTTCTGCAAGTTGATTTTAAGTGCTTTTAATCACAATAATGATAGATATATGACATGATGAATAATACATTAATATCTTCAGTTTAGTTTTCTCATAATATACATATTAAAGTATTTTGTTGTACATGTCAGCACATATAATTTTTGTCCATTAAATAAAAGCAAGCAAGGTTAATTATCCTCACCAATTTTATACACTCCCAATCTGATCTCATGTCTGGCTAGTGTTTATTCCCTTTATTTCCACTGACTTCTGCATCCCAAACCAGCTACTTTAGTATTCCCTGTTAAAATCTCATGTTTCTGAGACCAAATCTTACCTCTTTTCATTCCTTATCTCCTTTTTATCTTTGCTTTTCTCTTACCCGAATTAATTTGATTTTTTCTTGCTGATAATGGAAGACTGTTTTTGTATCATTTTGCTCCATATCTAATTGCTCCCCAGATTGTACTCTGTTCCTCCCTCTACTAAATAATAAAATCCAATAAATACAACCCTTAACCCTCGCCTGCCTTTATTATCTTCCAGTATTATTCAATTCCTTTGCTCCCTATTTCAATAGAAGTTTGGCTGATTTTTTTTTATTTACCTTCTTCATCTTCTATCCATGTTTTAACACATATGAAATTCTGTTCTTACCACACCAGTAAAACTGCTATCAGTCAAGTGATCTGGTCTTGTCAGTTGCCTCCTGTTTTATCAAATCTAGTAGACACTTGTTTCTTACTGATATTTCCCCCTTTGCCTTTGATCTTGCTGTGTTCCCTTCTCACTCTTTGCTGGCATCCCTTTCTCTGCTGCTCTCCATTACTCTCTTAATGACCCCTCTCTTTCTGGCACCGGATCATAGGTGTGGATATCTGGTAATTGAGTCCACCATCTTTCCAACTAAACTTTCTCTAGGCTAAGATCTAGTGGGCTTGTTACATGCCACCTTTTACACCCGACTCCTATGCCGATGATGTCTCCTAAGCACCAGGACTGATGTTCCCAGTTTGAAAGCACAACATTTCTTATTTTGGAATAGAGAATGGCTAAACCCATACTCAGTTTTTCTTTCTCATTCAGGGCTGTCATCACAATATAGGCATAGTTTAAAATGAGGAACCAGAAATAAAGAGAATTGGTATAATTTTAATTGATTATAAAATTTGACAGATACATTCATTCAGGTGCTTTTGTAGTCAAAGGCAGCAACCATCCTAAGTAGTAATTGCTAAGAAATAAATGAGCCCACCTACTGTATGGACTGCTAGTACTTTAATTATATAAGTTATTTCTTGCAAATCAGAACAACTCTTAGATTTCATCTTACACCTGTAAGAATGACAACTTATGCTGGAGAGGGTGTGGTATAAAGGGAACATACCTCCATTGCTGGTGGGAATGCAAACTGATACAGCCCCTTTGGATATCAGTATGACGATTTCTTAGAAAATTAGGAAACAACCTACCTCAAGACCCGGCAATGCCACTTTTGGGTATATACCCAAAGGATGCTCAATCATACTACAAGGACATATGCTCATCTATGTTCATAGCTGCATTGTTTGTCATTGCCAGAATGTGGAAACAACCTAAATGCCCCTTGACTGAAAAATGGATAAGGAAAATGTGGTACATTTGTACAATGGAGTACTACACAGTGGGAAAAAATAAATGGCTTCTTGAAATTTGCGGGCAATTGAATGGATCTAGAAAATAACATATTGAATGACGTAACCCAGAAAGACAGTTATTATATGTACTCACTCATAAGTGGCTTTTAAACATAAAGCAAAGAAAACCAGCCTACAATTCATAATCCCAGAGAACCTAGACAACGAAAAGGATCCTAAGAGAGACGTACATGGATCTAATCTACATGGGAAATAGAAACAGACAAGATCTCCTGAGTAAGTTGGGAGCATGGGAACCATGGGATAGGGTAGAAGGGGGGGCAAGGAAGGGAGGGGAGCAAAGAAAAATAGCACAAAAAATTAATAAAATAAAGTACAGCAAGTTAAAAAATAAAATAAAGTTATTTCTATCTATAGCTGTGAATACATGTGGTTCATTACATGGCAGATAACTTTCTGGGAAGAATATAAAAACTAACTTAAAAAGGTGTGTGTGTGTTTGTGTTCACCTGCGCCAATGCGTACACGCATGTGGGTAGATCAGAGGACAACCTGCAGGAAGGAGTTTATTCTCTCATTCCACAGTGTTTTCTTGGTTGGCCAGACTTCCAGATAATTTCCTTTATCCAATGAGCCAGCTAGGTAGCCATCAACTAAACCTTGGAAAACAACAGAAAGAGAACGAGTATCCTCTCTGACTTAGTAATGCTTTAAAGTATGAGTAGAAGAAAGAGAGGAACTTTTAATTTTTTTTAACTGGGAAATTATTTATGATAAATTTCTTTCTTTGGGGGTGAGAAGAAAGTAAAAATTTCCCTCACTTGATCTATTTGAATCTCTTTTCAACTGTTTTAATTTTTTAATTTTCTTGAGATTGTAATATAATTATCATTTTTACCTTCCCTTTCCTTTCTCCATCCCCTCCCATGTACCCCCTGATCTCTTTCAAATTTATGACCTCTTTTTCTTTAATTGTTGGGGAGGTGTGTGTGTGTGTGTGTGTGTGTGTGTGTGTGTGTGTGTGTGTGCGTGCGTGTGTTTTCCTAAATGTATAAATATAACCCAGACAGTTTGTATAGTGTTACTTGTATGTTTATATTTTCAGGGCTGACTATTTGGTATTGCATAACCAATTATGTGACTCTTCCCTTTGGGAAAACTCTTTCTTCTGCCCTCAGCATTACTTACTTGCCTGTAGTTCTTTTTCTGGGGTTAAGGCCTTGTGAAATTTCCCACTCACAGGTTAGCATGTATACTGCTGTTGTCCTTCTCCAGGTTTTTAGGCAGCCATATTGGTGAGAATTCATGGATGTAGCTTCTCTGATATTTCTAGGAGACACAATCTCCCAAGAAGCTTCCTGTTCCTTTAGCTCTGACAGTCTCTCTGCCCCCTCTTCCTCAATGATCCACAAGGTACAGAAGCTGTGTTGTCTATGCATCAGTTGGAACTGGGTTTCCCAAATGGGCATTTAGATCAGTTGTAGTTTTATATAATGCTCTCTGCCTGTTGTTAAAAGCAGTTTCCTTAGCGAGGGGTGAAACTTATCTTCATGTAAATGGATAAATATGTAGAATATAGTTAGGGTTGTGCTGGTTTAGTAAAGTGGCAGTTGTTGGTTTTTCTCCAAGATCCATAACTTCACTAGCCCTTGATAGTTGGCTAAGTTTCCTGTTCCAGTCGTGATTTCCTTCTTGTTGAGTCAGCCTTAAAACCGATTAGAGAGCTGTTGCTTATCATCAATACATGAATGCCAGTACTCTATCCTTAGGGTTCTCATGCCAAGCTGGTCATCGTTGTGATTCATGGGCTTTATAACTGGGTGGGACTGTTAATTGCTTCCTTCCTTTGGAAAATTGCATTGTACCTTCTGGTACCAGGAAGGGAGGAGGCTTTCAGGTCATAGGCAGCTTGAGTCCTCTGGTTTCTGTGTCTGATGTGCATTGTCTCTTCTGCAATAGGGACTTACCTTCTATCTTGGGAGATGGGGGCAACCAAGGGCAAGAGCAACAGTCTGTAATGTTTTGGGGATTTCTTGTGCAGCCCCGACCTACAACCCAAAAGGCACTTCTTATGCCTGGTGTAGGGCTTTTATTAGTCTATGGCTCTTGTGGGAAACATCACTAGGTCAGATGGGAAATTTTTATTTCGTCTGTGTATCTATATGTATGTATAAACTTATATAATTAGTATTTTAGGTAGGTAGTTAACACTATGATTCCTTGTGACTTTCTCAGACATTCTTTCTGTTATTTTACCTTTATCTCGCCTTCCTAATTAAAGCCCCCTGTTTTCCCCATTTGGGCCTTTAGATTTGTAGCCTATTATTGTCCCTTGCCCCCATTATAGTTTCTTTTTTACTTTTCTTGTTTGTGCAGTTACTCCAGGTTATATACTCACATCTAAAGGTCTGAATCTAGGAACTTCAAATGAGGTAGAACATATGACCTTTGTCTTTCTAAGTTCAGGTTACCTCCCTTTGTATGATTTTTTTTCTAGTTCTATCTCTTTACCTGAAAGTTTCATGATTTCATTTTTCTTTATAGCTGAATATCATGGTATACTCTGTGTGTGTGTGTGTGTGTGTGTGTGTGTGTGTGTGTGTGTGTGTGTAAGTAACATATTTTCATTTGTCAGGTTGGAGGACATTTAGGTTCTGTCCATATTCTAGCTGTTGGAAAAAGAGTAGTAGTGAATTTACCTGAGCAAGTATCTGTGGAATAGGATATTGAGACCTATTACGGTTTGAATTACCACTCTCTTTCTTCTGACCTTCACAAAACTAGTCTTCTTTTAATGATGGGAACATATCTCATTACAACAAGAGAAACTATAAATTGTTATGGTAGATACCTAGCTTTAGAGGGCCAGGCTAGCTTTGCAGATAAGTGAACTGAGGATACCAGCCATTAAATGAAAATGTTTTCCCAACATAGCCTAGCAAGGTAAGACTTTTGACATATTAAGTTGTGGAGTTGTGTACTTGTATCTTATTGAAAGCAGAAATATTTTTCTACGTAGAGATTTTGTGTCTCCACATTATGAGTAACAACACATAACAAATAAATATACTAACCAGAAAGTGCAGTGCAAGTTCTGTCGATTGCTGTTTTCTGCTGAACTCACTGCCTCTTGGTACCTGATTAACTTCCATTCCCATTCATCACTGGTATTTCATTCATTGCTGCCCAGAGCCAAAGTGGTTGCCTTGTGTTGATAAAAAAAAAAAAAAAGATTTACATCGTTTTTGACTCAGAGGCTCTTAGAAGGCACTAGGACGATTATGATGGAATTATTAAGGTGAGCTTTTGAGTTGTCAAAGTATTTGCATAAATTTAACCAAAAGAGTTATAAGAGAAAAGTATCTCATTCTTAACAGAAAAAAAAATGGGGATAGGATGCTGAACTGTGATAAAATCCCCACGAGAGTTCTTAAAACCTTTTTTAAACTCTGCAAAATTAGACACTAAAAATAACAGCCGGAGCTGGCATTGTAGCTCAGTAAAGGTGCTTGCTGCCCAGGCAGCAATACAGGCCTGACAACCTGAGTTTGTCTTCTGAACCACAAAGTTGCTCTTGGACCTCCACACTCATGTTATGGCCTTTTTGCCCATACCAAATCACTCACTACACACAAATTGCTCTAAGGAGAGTAATATCTATATTTAAAATAAGGGTCATATTAAGATCCAGTCAGAACATTATGAACTGCCTTATAGACAGTCCTTGACTTGTTATAGTTCAACTTATGTACAAGGGAGTTACATTCAGTAGAAAACATACTTTGAGTTTTGCATTTTTTCCTTTTGAGGTTAGCAGTATGAATTACTGTGCTCTTTTGTACTTTGTGACAATGAGATCGACTGTCTGAGACCTCTGTAAGACATTTAACACTAATGGGCTCTGGGGTAGAAGATTTGCTCAACATAAGCTCATGGAAGTATTCCGATTTAGTCTTTGGTGCTTGATACGTGAGGTATATCAAATGCATTTCCACATTCATCTTAATGATGGGTTTATTTAGATGTAACCCACTTGTACAATGACGATAATCTGTGGTTATTTGACTGGAGAGAATTTCATATGGAGAATTGGCATGATAGATATAAGCAGATGATAATGAAGAAAGCACAGCCATCAGAGTAACAGAAGGTAACAGATGCCAAACTTAGGGAAACAACAAGAAGGGGTTTAAATCATTGAGAATATTGCACTAGGCATGGTGGCACACGTTTTTAATCCCAGCACTTGGGAGGCAGAGACAGGCAGATCTCTTTGAGTTTGAAGAAAGCCTGGTCTATAAAGCAAGCTCCAGGAAAGCCAGAGAAACCTTGTCTTAAAAACCCTAAAAATAAAGAAAGGAAAAGGGTATTGCAAGGAAGGATGCACACTTGAGACTTGGAATTTCGACCTCTGAAGAGATGGCGTTACTTGGTATTGTCAAAGGAAGGCAGTTTACAAGCTTGGGGGAAGACTCCATAAATACAGGAGCCAGACCTCTCAGGAAGGGGAGCTGGCTGCTAATGCTTCTGAGGGAAGATAGTTATTTTAAATTTTGGAGAGTGGGGGAGACAATCTCAGAAACTGGAAATACTAGTGAGTTGCCTCTGAATAATAATTGCTTGAACAGCTCTGACAGAAACAACAAGTAAATAGTTTCTCCAAATAACCTGTTATCTTCTAGCAACTTATCACAAGAACCTAGTAGGGGAACTGTCAGAATAGGAAGGGCATTTGCAAAATCCCTGACTCAGTATGCTGTGGCTGAAGTCATACCTTAAAATTTAGTACAAACATTAATTAGTACAGACATTAAATGCCAGTTTGATCTCTTTACTGGGCCTCAGTTCTCTTTGCTGATGATTTGTAGTGGGTTTAAGAGCTGTTAAGTTACGTGGCCGAGTAGATCTTTTTCACTCTGTGTGCCTGATGTTATTTTATAGACTATCGCATAAACCTTGCCCCTAGTAATACCATGGTAAAATACTTGGTTTAGTAACTCCTTTCTCAGAAGGAAGAAATGACTCAGCATTTAAGAGCACTGGTTGCACTTCCAGAGGCCTGGGGTTTGATTCCTAGCACTGACATGGTGGCTCACTACTGTCTCTCACCCTAGTCCAGGGGGGCCAATGCCCTTTTCTGGCCTCCACAGGCACCAGGAATGCAAGTAACACCTTTATTACAAATTCCCTGAATGCCAAGTTTTCCTTTCTCTACATGTTTCCATTGCAAAACTTCTATTATTTCTTCCCTCTTATCGTCCTTCTCTTTCTGTACCCCTCTGAGTGTAACTGAATTCTTATGGTGTCCATGTTATTTGGAGTGTATACTTGTATATATGTTCACACTAAAACCAAAATGAAGATCATAGTGAAATGTACATATGAGTGATTAGGTGCTTTTAGGATTTTGTGCAAGGAGTCCTGGAGTTTGAGAAATAGACTCTTGGTCAGTGATGTCTACGCTTCTTCCTTCATTGTCCACCTCAGTAGAAATTATTAATTAAAATATCTATAATTATCATTTTAACTGGAGATACGAACAGAATTCAATTGGAAAGTGTATTGTTGGGTTCAGTTTAGCTTTGGAGGGCTAAAACCATTGTAGTTACTAAGACTTCTATTTTCCTGACCAAATCAGTTCCCACCAGCTCTGGAGGAGTTATTAGCACTGTAGACAATAAATTCTGTGTCTTGTGGGACTTTGGTTCTAGTTCAGACTTACTGAATAGAGACTTAATTATTGAACAAAGATCACAATATCCTATCTTCCTATCTTCCAAAGAAGTCAGTAGATTACTAGTTTTGTTTACTATGTATAGTAATAGGTTTTATAAAGACATTTTGATATAAGTAAAACATATATTTGACTACATTCTTCTCTATGCCAATTCCCTTCCTCTCTTCCCCCTCTCCTGGTAGTTTCCTTGTTTCTCCAGTCTCACTTCTACTTTCATGTTATATATTTGATGTATCAACTTTTATGTCATGTGTGTGTATGTGTCTGTCTGATATAAGCATATGATCTAAAGTTCACAATGAAAGAAATATGGTATTTTACTTTTTGATTCTGAATTTTGCTTAATATGTTGATCTCTACTTGCATGTATTTTCTTGCACAAGACATAGTTTCATTCTTACTTATAGTTATAGCATTTGTACACATACTGCATTAAAAAAATTCATCTGTTTACCTAGAGTTCCTATTGCTATGATAAACTACCATAACCCAAAGCAAATGTGGGGTGGGGGGAGATTTTTATTTCATCTTGCACATCCAGGTACTAGTCCATAGCTGAGGGAAGCCAAGGCAGGAACTGAACCTGGAGGCAGGAACTGATGCAGAAGCCATGGTGGGGTGCAGCTTACTGGCTTACTTCTCAAGGTTTGCTCAGCCTGCTTTCTTATAGCATCCAGGACCACTAGTGTAGGAGTGACTCTGCCCGCAGTGATCTGGGCCCTCTCACATCAATTGACAATCAAGAAAATGTACCACAGGCTTGCCCACAAGCCATACTAGTGGTAGAATTTTCTCCATTCAGGTTCCGTCCTCCAAAATGACTCTATATATGTCATGGTGACATATAACCTGCCAGGCTAGTAATTTTTATTTACTTATTTAATTCCCCCAACCCATTTGCTTTACCAAAATTTCTGTATTTGTCTCTTTTTCTCTTAGCATGTATGTGTAGCGTGAATTCTAATTAGTTTTGATAATAAAAATCCTGAGTCAGAAATAGGGTAAATGCTGAAAGATCAGAGAAGCAGAGCAACCAGCATCTAGGTCTTAGCTCTACCAAATCCTCAGATCAAATGGCAATGCTGTCTTTAGGAATCATCAGACTAAACCTTGAGTTTCTGTCTTCTCCCACCTTATATTCCTCTCTCCGCCCAGCCATATCACTTCCTGTCTCCACCTCCGTAGTGCTGGGATTAAAGGTACAAACCACCACCACTTGATTCTGTTTCTCTTTTAGACTCAGTCAATCTTGTGTAGCCCATGGTGGCCTTGAACTTACAGAGATCCTTCTGCCTCTGTCTCCTGAGTGCTGGGATTAGAGGTGTGTGCTGCCTCTATGGCTAACTAGTGTGACTAGCTCCACACTCTTATCATCAGGCAAACTTTATTTGTTACAGCACAAACAAAATATCACCACATGTGTGCATAGGTATGCACACACTCACAGAGTAAATTTCTCTTTTCTCTTTATTCTTAACTATTTTCCTGCACTTTCATAAATGACATTTTAAAACATATCAATAATATAATAATGAATATCAATAAATGTGACATTTGTACAATATTATTATCTACTCAACATGTACTACCCAGCAGTCTATATTCAGTTAAGTTATATTCATAACTATATGTTCATCATACCTTACCTTCCTCCCCTTCTCCCAGGCCCCTCCCACTCCCCCACTAACCCTCCTCCCTCCCGCTGCTTCCTTAAGAAGCCCAAGAAGGTGTGCATCCATATAGACTAGATTCCCAAAAAGCCATGCAGAAGAGATAGGTCCCAGTGCCATTATTATTGGCTTCTCAGTCAGCCCCCATTGACAGCCACATTCAGAGATTCCGGTTTGATCATATGCTCATTCAGTCCTGGTCCAGCTGGATTTGGGGAGCTCCCATTAGATCGGGCACACTGTCGCGGTTGGTGGACCAGCCTCTCCCGGTCCCGATTTCCTTGCTCATCTTCTCCCACCTTCTGTTCTTCGACTGGACCTTGGGAGCTCAGTCCATTGCTCTGATGTGAATGTGGGTCTCTGTCTCTATCTCCATCCATCGGACGAAATTTCTATGGTGATGATCAAGATATTCATCAATGTGACTATGGGACAAGGCTAGATCAGGCACCTTCTCCTCTGCTGCCCAAGTACCTAGCTTGGGACATCCCTGTGGACACCTGTGATCCCCTCTAGGGCTAAGACTCTTGCCAATCCTAAAATGACTCCCTTAATGTAGATATCTTATTCTCTTCTCCAATATCCACCCTTCCTCCATCTCCACCCTCTCACTCCCCCAAGCTTTCCCCAGTCTATCCCTTCTCCCTTCTCCCTCCCCCTTTTCCTTTCACCCCACCCCCACCCCTACCTACACCCCTAACCCCATTCCTGTGCCTCCACCTTTTGCCTGGCGACCTTGTTTGCTTCCAATTTCCAGGAGAATCTATATATGTTTTTCTTTGGGTTCACCTTGCTATTTTGCTTCTCTAGGCTTGTGAGCTATAAGCTTAATGTTCTTTGTTTATGGCTAGGGTCCACTAATGAGTGAGTACATACCATAATCATCTTTTTGGGTTTGGGATATCTCACTAAGGATAGTGTTTTCTATCCATCCATTTGCATGCAAATTGAATTCAAGAGTTGTTATACAATATTCTGTAAGAGTTTTTATTTGTCTTTATGTGTGTGTTTGTGTTCTCTCTCTCTCTGTCTGTGTGTGGGTGTGTGTGTGTGCGTGTGTATTATGCTATGTTGTGTGTGAACCCATGAAGGATCCCTTAGAGTTGCAGGTAGTTTTGAGCTGACTTGTATGGATCCTGCAAATCAAGCCCAGGTCTCCAGAAGAGGCACTTTTAGCCACTGAGCCATCTCTCTTCCCTCTGAAATCTTAGTTTTAAAGTCTTAAAAACATAATACTTTATTCCTTTTCCTCATGTGATAATGAGCCTTAATCATGTGTATTCTTACTGCTCCTATTAGCTGTTTGACATCAAATCTGGGAAATGCCATTATTTATATATTCTAATGCATGAATTTTAAATTATGAAACACGTACAAAACTATTCTATAAATATACTACAAAGTGAATTTTACTTTAATGGGAGGACTGTCCACATCCTTTCTCTGTTTTCAGGTAAATAGTTTTTGAAATAGTAGAGTATACTCTTGTAAAATATTTGATATAAAGATTCCAGCTTCCTTTAGAAATTTGTTCTAGTATTTAACACACTCTAAAATCCTTTCTTGTAGTTGAATTAAATATGCATTTCTGTTCTTTATAGTAGAAATAAAAAAATAGTTACCAATTTGCTCAAAGATGGCTGCTAGATTATTAAAGGCCTATGTCCTACAAAACAGCTTTAACTGGAAGATAGCTTTTTCTAACTTGCAAGCCACATGTGTGATCTACTTGTGGCTACCTCAATTTTGTTTAGTTTGAAATATAGAATGGAACAAAGGCTAAAGGTTTTTATTTATGACCTATGACTTTTATGCCTTTAATCAAAGCAAAACCCAGTCGTGTGTGTGTGTGTGTGTGTGCGTGCGTGTGTGTGTGTGTGTGTGTGTGTGTGTGTGTGTGTGTGTGTGTGTGTGACTTAACATTCCATGTTTCTTATTTGGTGTTTTGACTTTTAACCCTAATTTTAACTTTTCATGAACAGAAAGTACAGTAATTGAAATAGCCATCTCTATATGTCTGTTATGCTTTGTCATTATACAACTGTATCATGTTTTGTTTTATTCTTAAAACATTAAATATGCTCCACCTAAATTTTAATTTATGTGTACTTCCAGAATGATTATGAATAGTCTTAAAGATTATTAATAAATTAGAGAAACAAAGTCATAAATGCTCAAAATTTAACATTCAGAATAAATAAACTAAGGTTAAGTTGTATCATATTTAATAGAAAGTATTCTTATTTTTTAATTTTTTAAAAATTATTTTCATTCCATCAAAATAAGCTGTTATTTATAAAATTGTTGACTGTAAACACAAAAGTGCGTGTATGTGCATGTGCGTGTGTATGTGTGTGTATGTGTATGCATGGTGCTTAAAAGCTAGAGATTCTCCATCAAAGGATGGTGCTCCAGATGTGGCGAGAAGTGAATTCTCTCTTGTTTTTCCCAATGTTTATCCAGTGTTTTGAGTCAGGTTTCACCTTTAAGAGTGAAGTCCTGTTTCAGTTTATATCAGAGACATAAGACAAACAATTTTAGAACACTTCTCAGGGGGATAGCAGTCATAAACTTCATGAGACAGCCTGGCCAAATTTCCCACTCTGTATCCACGCCATCACACTTTCCCTAAGAATCCAGGCTCTGTAACTCATAACTTTGTACTCAAGTCAGTTGTGTGACAAGGTTCTGCTAACAATGAAAATAGTTTTTCAGTGTGTTTTTAAAGAGTCATTCTCTGAAATTTTGAGCTTTGTCCTGAATTTCAGCAAAATAATATACTACTCTTAGCCACTTCCTTTTAAGGATAAATTGATGGGTAAAAAAATATGCGTTTTTATTTCATCAAATTGTCTATGACCTTGAAAGGGACTTATTACCTGACTGTTACAAGTGAGGGTCCTTTTTCCATCCTTGTCTTCCTTGGTGACTTCATGATTTTTAGAGTAGCTAAAAAACTTTCCTCATCAGCAAGCCAACCTTTGATGTTTTGTCATGGCTCTATGAAGCTGTCGGGTTAGAGTCTTTACAGTTACCCATGAATATGCTCTCGTGATTGCAGTTACTGTGATGGGAATGGGTCAGAAAATATAACCAAGATCTGACAAGCTAATTGTTCAGAGTAAATTAAGAAAAACATTAG
The DNA here is from genome assembly GCA_004026605.1 of Ondatra zibethicus. Taxonomy (NCBI): domain Eukaryota; kingdom Metazoa; phylum Chordata; class Mammalia; order Rodentia; family Cricetidae; genus Ondatra; species Ondatra zibethicus. Next base: position 26,459 of record PVIU01004692.1, read on the forward strand.
AAATAAACTGTGTTAATAGGATTTAACTTGATTATAAGAACTTAATAGAAATGTTGCAGTGTCATAATGAAAATAAGCTTAATATTTTGTATTTAAGGTATTTGAATCGACTCCTAAAGCATTTATGTTTCTGAAAACCATGAATTTTTATATTCTCTTCATAAGTGCTATGTATTTGCAAAAATCAATATGAAAATTTAGTTTTAAAGAATTCATGAGGAGAAAAATAATAAAATCTTGATATATACAAAAGGCAAATCCCTGATCATTTGTTTTTATGCAGATTAGTTTGATTTAGACATAATTCCCTAACATCACTGTGAATTTCCATCTGTGTAACCTTGATGTTCTTAAGCTGGCTGCAGTTACCTCAGGCTCTGGGCTATATTCACTCTGCCTGTATAGAAACTGACTATTTTAACACTTGGATGATGATATGAATAACAATTGTTTGTTGATCTTATTCTCTGTCTCCCTGGATAACTTGCTGTCTGCAAAGGCTGAATACGTGGCAGATAGCTTTTGTCATCCCTTATCCAAGCTGTACACTTGTAAGGAAGAGCAGGGATAATCGTCTCAATCTAATTAGGGGTTAAAAGAGGCCATGACTGTGATATGGCAGTGAGACACCTTACTGTAGCAATCCTGTTTGCATTAGAAAAATAAGGTTGTCATATTGATTATTCAAATTGGCTTGCATTGGCCAAACCTCAATGGCTTGTGTTGCAGCTGAAGCAGTTGAAGATCCCAGCGATTCACAGAAGACCTATGCCACAGCATATATTATATTGTGGCTTGTTTGCTAATTTGAAGTTTTAAGAATGAAGGCAGAGTTTAATCAGGATATTTAAAGGTTAAACTGAGCTTTAGAAACTGAGTTCAGTTTCTACCTATAATAGCCTTGATTGGATAAATTTTGAATAAGTAATAATCTAGTGATATTTTAGGTCTGTAACTGAAAGTATAATTTATATGTATATTAAAGTATAATTTATATGTATATTAACTGAAAGTATGATTTATATGTATATTAAAGTATTATTTAAATCATTTTAGCTGTGATATGATGTTTGTGTTGATGGTCAGATGTGAAAATGATTATTTGATGATGTGATACGAATGAGACTTTTATATATTAGAAATTATATAAACAGCATTGTCCTGCTACAGTTTTATTTCTTCAATCTTTTTTGTCAAAGTGTGCAGCTTATAGGTTGAGGCCACTGCTTCTTCTCTTCCTGGTTCTGACTCCAGATCTCCCCCCCCCCAACTATTCCCTTTTCTTGTTCAGTTCTTCAGTTGTATATTCTAGTCCTCAGATGTGTTCTTGGAAATTTTAAAGAATCATGATAGGAAATAGAAACAGTCTTTGAAGATTCTTATTTTACTAATCCTGAGTCAGTTTCATCCCAGTGCCCTTGTTAACCAACTATAACCTTATTAGCCAGCTTACTCCAGCTAAGTTGCGAGACTTCGGTGACTTAGACCTTGAGTTCTTTGATGACTATTGCAGAACCAGGTTTTAGAATGAAGAGTTAGATTGATACTTCACGATAGTAGTAATTGCCCACATTTGGTTTGATTTTTGCTTTTTCTTCTATGAGTATCATCTTGATGCTTGAAGTTACTGTTATTCTACTACTTTCAGGCAATCAGTTATGGTTGTTGTCTCTGTTGTTTAAGTCACTGAATGCAGCTGAAGAACCCTCTTCAAATTGGCTCCTGTGTTCCTTTTTCATTATTCCACTCAGTTTAACAATAAGCCCTATCCTCTAGCTCAGTGTAAGATTGAATAATTTTTTTCAGAGCCTGGAATCAACCACATATCCAAATAATTCCAATTCAGTCTCATCCAAAGTGGTCTTTGGGGAACAAAATACAAGAATGCCATTGTTTTATGTCAGAGGACATTATTTGTAAACATATTGTGTTTCATTGAGTCTCAGATGTGGCCAGTTATAATTTTATATACTGTAATGAAAGAAAATCACTGCCTACTAAGATATCACATAATATTAGATCTGTCTTTATTTTATATGTTAGAATAGCATATGAATATGCATTTCATGATCTAGGAATTATGATATCAAATGATGAGAGTTTAGCTTAACATTTTAAATTGAAATTCACTATTGAGTCTTTAATAAGATTGATTTTTATACATATCTTCTATTTTAACATATGTATTTCTACTAATATTAAAATACTATATTCACTTTAGTATAATTATATATAAAGTGATTTCTTTAAATAACCAATAATTTATGCAAAAAAATTGAAACAGTATTTTAACAAAGAACATAGCAATCTATTAGAAACTTAGCTAAAAGTTAAATGTATCTTATTATTGGGATAAAAACATAACTCAATATTGTAAAAACTGCAAATGGAATTAACACATTGTGGTAGCAGTATGTCAAAACTATTAGTAATTGCCTATTCTATTTCAGTTAGTTTTGACAATGTAATTTATAGATAAGAGCTAGAGTATTGCATTTAAAATAAAAACTATGCCTTTATTGAGATATAATTTACATATGATTCAAACCATAGAGTTTATGTCTAGAATTTCATAAATTAAAGCAAATAAAATTATATATATAATCTAGTCACATTTACTTTAAACATGTCCTGGTTGTCCTTTGCAAGTCATTCCCTTCCCCCAACCACTGTTCTGATCTTGTTTACATTGCATTAGTTTTAGAAATTCATGCAATTGGTCATAGCATTTGTATATTTTTGCATTTAGTTCATTTTACTGGGATATTTTTTGAGATTTATCCTTATCATTGCATGTATTGGTATTCTCTTTCTCATGACAGGTATCCTATGGATAAACAAAAATCCATTTTCCTCTTGAATAATATTTAGGCTGTTTTTTGTTTGTTTTTGTAGACTACTACTGTGAACTTTTCTTCTACAAACCTTGGTGGAGATATGTTCTTTGTCTCTCATGTAAATGTCTATGGGAGTTTTTGACCATTAAGAATAAAGGTATCGTGAACATTTGTATACACAGCTCTAGATAACCCTGTGTTATTACTTTAAAAGTATTATGTGTATATGTGAGGGTGGGGCTATAACTGGTTGTGGTTTTTTTTTTTTTTTTGTAAGCATTGATATCTGTAAAAACACAAGGTACCCACTACATTCTTAAAAGAAACACTGCTACAGCTAATATCACTTATGGTTCCTCACACAGTAATAGTAGTACCCCACATCTGCCAATAGACAGATCATCCAGGCAAAATACTAAATAGGAAAATGCTGACATTAAATAATGTTAAAAATCACATTTTACTCAAACACAGAAGAATATACTTCTCAGGAAGACATGGAACTTTCTCTAAATTAGACCACCTACTTAGAGAGATCTTATATTAGTAATTTAGCAACATATCTGAATACTCTAGAACAAAAAGAAAAAAATATCACCCAAAAAAGAATAGACAGGAAGAAATAATCAAAGGAATAATCAAACGCAGGGCTGAAATCAATGAAATAGGAAGGGAAGGAGGGACAGAAGTTAAGAAAGAAAAGGAGAGGGCTTTTGTTCATTCCCAGTCCAGTTGGAGCTGGTGAGCTCCCATTAGCTCAGGCACATTGTCTCAGTGGGTGAACCCCTTATGGTCTTGACCTCCTTGCTCATAATCTCCCTCCTTCCACTCTGATTTTACCACGATGTTTCGTTGATTGTCATTGGATTTGCTCTAGCAATCAACTCATGACTGATGTCATGGTACATCTTTTGTTTATTCACTTCTGCTTTGCAACTTTATTCTACTTGTTCCTAACAAAAGAATCTTTATTTTACCTTTCTTTTTTAAATGATAGTGTCAGCAGAAATGTAGTATTTGATTGACAATTTGGTTCAGTCAAAATGTGTTGTTTAAATATTTCTATCTTTCATAGTTCCTGTTAAGACGTTAGCTGCAATAACTGATCTTTTAAACTTTCTCTTTTATTTCTTAGTTTGAGCTGTTTTGAAATTTTTTTTTATTTTCACTTTTTACCTACAGGATTTCATTTCTTTAAATACAATTTCTTTATCTCTACTGAATTTCTATTTTTTTACTTGCAGAAACTTCAATGTTGAGAGAATGTTGCTATCACTCAACTTAAAGCCAAACAAACAAAAGACCCCAACAACTTCTATCTGGTTCCACTAAGTTTTCCCTCACTGTTTTCTTGTATGCATGTCTAGTTTCTCTGATGTACTAACAAAGAGCACTGTAGCATCTCTTCTATTTGAAACTGTGTTTTCTTGGGACTGTTTTGGTACTTTTCCTCAGCTGTAACTACAGACTTCTTCTTTATGAGCAGTCTCTGATATTCATGCACTTTTAGGGCTTACCACCATACCAACTTTAAACTAAATTCCGGGATATCTCTTTTGTTCCTATACAGTTTGATTATGAGTAATGATTTGAATTGAACTTGAGATCACTCTAAGATGCTTCTATGATCAATCCTTAGTTGAGCTGTTGTACTACTAGGTGACCTGTTCTCAGCTGCTTTCAGCTATTCTGTTTCAGTGTTTTGGATACTGTACAATTTGTTCAAATTGATTTGCGTGTGCACTCTGTCTTTAGCTTTATGTCATCATTGACTTCATCACAGGTTAAGATAAGACTGCATTAAGATAAGCTCTTTTTAGTGCAAATTAAACTGTAAGTTGAGTTTTTTTTTTAAAAACTCATACTAAGGGTTAAATTTTTGCTCATTACAGATAGTTTCAAAATGCATAAAATTATTAATGAGGGATTTAACAGTCACAGATTTTTATCTTAAAAATTGTAACTACGCTCTTGTGTACACCAGAGATCTCTATATCCGTATTTACTGGGCGCTGTTTACTATAGTCAAGTACAAGATCATCAGACAAAACAGAGAAAACTTGGTATATGTATACAATGAGGGTTTTATTCAGCTTTAATGAAATCTGTTGTGCAAAAAAAAAAAAAGTGGGTAGAACTGAAGATAGTCACTTTAAGCAAAATAAACTAGGCCCTGTGTGGAGTGGAGGAAGCCCCTGAGTGAATGTGTTGTTGATACGGACATAATCATGTCAAGAAGCCACAACTTTAGATCTATGGGAAAATGACGAAGTCCTTCCATGTAGTGTGTCTTCCTGTTCCCCCATCTGTCAAGGCCTCCTCTCCCTTCCACCACGGCTCAGAGGGATGTCCAGGCCTTCTTCAGGTATCCCAGTGAGAATGTTTACAGTATTTGCAGAAAATGTCCACTACAGCTTTCTCCCCTGCATGATTATGGCTTGGAGACTGCTCCCCCACGGAGACTGCGCCTTCTGAACTTGGCTAAACCTGCCTCCTTGTTCAGTTGTTGAGTGCAGTAACCCCGCCTCCCTGGTCAACTTTATAAAGTAAATATTCTGAGCTTCTGGTGTGCTATGGTTTCGGTTTTGCCTTCAGAGAATCCAGCCCGTATAATTCATCCAGGTCCATTCCTGGAGGTGTACTGGAGGCAGCAAGGCTCAGATGCACAATGTAGTATTGTCTTCATTTATGGATTTTAGATGTTTCAAAGCACATTAGCAAGTAGAAGGAGGACTATCTGGGAAGAAGAGAAGGACCAGTGGATATAGTCGGCAGACAGTAATGAGAGGGGTAAATGCTACCAAGGTAATGATATTTATGTATAGAAATGTCATAAATAAGCCTGTTGTCGTGTGTAATGAATATATACTACTATAAGATTAAGTGGAAAGTATAAAAATTAATAAAACTTAAAAAACTCTTTGAGTTATTTGCCTTTCATTTAAAAATAAGTTATTAGCTATAAAAGTACTAGAATTAAAAATTTGACTATAGACCATTTTGATTTTTCATCTCCAAGAGATTTTTATTTGCTAAATGTTTCAGTAGTTGCTCATTCACAGATTTATGTGCTGGTATTTGTGAATTTATTTAAGGAGTTTACAGTAAAAGGCTGGTTTTTCCATTTTTGGGATATCAGTTTTTGTGGTAGGTCTTTTTCACAGCCAAATTTCATCCCCTCAAGACAGACAGTTTACATTTGTTACCTGAGTATATAAATATGCTCATCACAAAATTATGTATGCATTAAAGAGTATTTAAAAGCAAAGGCAACAGAAGTTACCTATAACCTTATCACTTAACATAAAGGTTTGTTTACATTCTAGTATTTTAGTATTCTCTTTGTATTTTTGTAAAATTGACCTTACATTTTGTATACTACTTATATTATTGTTTAAATATATTGTGCGTCTTTCTCATGTAATAAAATCTATGAAATACATTTCAGTGGGTATAGAACATATGAATATGGACTGCTTTGTTTCCAGATGTGTGTCAAACATGGTATTTAGAGTGAGTATTCCTTTTTTAGTTTAGTAGTCTTGGTCCTTAACTTAGACTTAAACGTTGTGCTAGTAACACCGTAGTATGCAGCATTTTACAAAATCATGTATTATTCCCTTATTTTTGTAAGTAGGTTGATTAGTCTAAGAGTTAAATGTAAGAATTTTAAGATTTACTTTTGCTTTATGTGTGTAAGTTTTTTGCCTGCATATATGTGTATGCATCACATATCTGCAGTGCTCACAGAGCCCAGAAGATGCTGCTGGATCCCCTACAACTGGATTCACAGAAACTGTGAGCCACCATGTGGGTGCTGGGAACCAGACCCAGCTCCTCTGCAAGGGCAGAAAATACTCTTAACCAAGCAGCCACCATCTCTCTAGCCCATTTTACACATAAAGTAAAAGTAAATCTTTAAAAAAATTAATAAAATCATTTTATCATTATTTTTAGATGCATGTCTGAATACTTAATCACACCTAAAACAAATCAGTGTATTTTATTAATTGGGGCAAATTAATGTAAATAAATTTATGATCAAGAGTTAGCTTAATGTTTTATTATTCTTAAATTTTGGGAGAATTTAAAATGGTTTCCTTTCTGCATTCTAAGTTTATTCTCCTTTTTTACTCATTTCATAATGAAGTTTGTTTCATGCTTTCTAGTTTTTTGGTTGTAGTTTGAGTAAAGAGATTTCTTATTTTATCTATTTTAAGGAATTTCCTTCGTGAAATGCTTCTTTTGTTTCTTTTTATTCCTTGAAGATGTGAGGGCAAGAACAACAAAATGTCTTGGTTTAATATAATTTATAAATAATTGTTTTAATCGAGGAAGTTTAAAGTTTTTGAAATGTCAGTTCATTGTTAAATATTCAGTAATTCAAATACATGCTTTTGCTACAATGAAATGTATCTGTATTATATGGGCCTGGTAATTGGAATGTTTTATTATATATTTATTTTATTGAGATGTGAAGTAAAATTTATCATATATATTAGATATACTATAATATATACATATATATATTAGAAAAATACTTCCTGAAATAGGTATGTACATATTATAATGGAAGATTGTAGAGAACTCTATCACATTTCAAAAGCAAAGATTCATTTTGCAAATGTATATGTCTACAATTAAAAATTGTATTTGTAAGGTTAGAGGTCTAGCTGCATGGTAGAATTTGTGCTTACCATATGTGAGGTCTGCACCATCTTTCCCAAACTCCATGACATGTGATGTGGTGGATAAGCATAATTCAGTTCATCAGGCTGCAGGCTGTCACCATCTCAAGGCTTCATTAGGCTTTTCTGCTAGAGTTGTGCTGTTCCTCAGGTAGTTTTTATGGCTGTTGTAGTTGTTGATGCTTAGGTGAAGCTTCCTACTCCTTGCTTCCTTTGTGCCTTGTTTGCTTAATGCTAACCCCAGGATCTAATAAGCAAAGAGGCTGCAGCTGGACACCTTGAAGTTTGAGCCATGAGAAATGTCTACCTGCTGAGTTAATGATAGTCATGAAACCAAACTAAAGCATAGGCAGGTACCGCAATGACAGGTGACCCTAGTATCCTTGCCCAGTTTGGCAGCTAATTCACAATGGTAATCTCTGAGAATTGTGGTCTGCAGGTGACTTTGTGTCTGCAAAATTCCTTGGGAATTTCTAGTGCTGTTCTTAATTGGTTTTAAATTACACATTGTAATGGTGTTTCAGTCATAATTTGTTGAGTATACTATACCATTGACTACCTGGTATGCTATGTTCAACTTGTTACTGGAAATGTAACATTTGGTATAATGAGATTTACTAACTGCTACTGTGAGTTTATAACATATCATATAATCCTTTCTTAGTATAGTGGATTAAACACAGATACTTATGCTTCAAATTTATTGGTTTTTAAATAGAGCTTAAATTTTATAAGGGCTTTATTAAATATACAGATTTACTGTTATTTGTTAACATGGACACACTTTAGACCAGATATTAACTTAAAATATAAATATTAATAATCTATCTAATACTGTGAGACTTTGTAAACCATTTTCCTACTCATTTTACTGCATCTTTTTGTTGCTTTAAGGATAATAATCATTTTTGTCTTTTTGAGGACAACGACTACTGAAAGATTACTTGGAAAATTATAAGAACTTAACTTACTACATAAAACTCTCTAATTAAAAGACTTTCTATATTAAACGTATTTTTTGTATACTGTTGAAATCATTGTCATCTGATTTTTAAAATTTCAGTTCATAGTTCTTAGTCATAAGTATTCAGGACTGTGATTTCTTAAATCCTTTGTTACAATATAAACTAATTGGTGATTTTACACAGATTTATTTATAGCTTGGAATTTGAGGTTTAAAAATCTGTTTTTATCTCAGATAAAGATGAAAGATGTCAACAAAAGAAAAGAAAAATCCAATAATGACTATATTGCTGGTTATATATTAATTATAGTTTTTCATAAATACCGATAAAATGAAAAGAGTGTTGATCAGAGGTAGTATTATAGTGAAATATATGGAGGGATATTTCCTGAGTTGAGGGAAGTAGATAAAGAAAGATTGGTGCCATTTCTAAATAATACGTGGTAGTTCTTAAACAGATGGTGCCCATAATTTTATGCTTTGACACTGTCAATTTTGTTGATTTAGGTCAACATAGGAGCAGTCAGTAGAGAGATTTAAGTTTTTCGTTTTTTGTATTCTGGAGTAGTTTGAAGAAATGCTACTTGTATATTTGTAATAAAGATGTTTAAATCTTTAAACTTTTTGTTTTGCTTTGTGTGAAGCAAAACCTATTTGTTATTTTATATGCATTCTTAATATTTTTTCAAAACAATTATTCAGTTATTGTAACTACATTGCTAGTGAAAATAAGTTAAGCCATGAAATACCAACAGTTTAACAATACTTTTTGGTTTAAAAAATTTTTTAAATAAGCACTTAGCTACATTTCATTTTCATTGAACTGGTAATGATCTGGAAAGTGTGTGTGTGTGTGTGTGTGTGTGTGTGTGTGTGATTATTCTTTTAATGGAGTGTGATAAATAGTGTAAATACCACAGAAGGTAAATATAAATTTTGAACACCTACACTTTACCCAGTGTATAAGGTAACAATATGCAAGAGTCATCCAAGCTATCATAGGATTGGAAGAAGATTGCTAATCTTAGCCTTTTGGATGGAATAGTGTTGCATTTGCATATCATCATTTTAATAGAGAATTTTTGTTTTGTGCACATTGATAATTTAAAAAATGAAACTCATTTTGCACTTTTCTCATATGCCATTTTTTATTAACGGATTAAAGGCCTAAAGGAATAGAGGAAGTGAATGGACACTGATGTTTCAAAATATCTCATTTTTGCCTAAAAGCAAGTACCGGCAGATAAATGCCCATAAAGGGATTTCTTTCTTAAGCCCCATGGATTTTTCCCCCCACAACTTTTTGTGTGAGTTAGAAATGAAAACCATTCATCTAGTGCCCCAAAGAACGGCCTTATTGAATGGAATAACAGTGTAATGTACCATTGAAGGCAGGATTGAAAGTGATTATCTTGTTAACTCTTGACAGTTACCGCCAGCTTGAAATGGAACCGGCAGGCTTGATTTGCAAATGAATTAGAGCTTTTTCATTTTGTGCCAGGATCATCTTTTTATATTCTGATATGACAGATGCTATGTTCCAGGCTTTTGTTTTTCTTCAGTTTTATACTTGCAAATAAAAAACAAAAGATTATGATAGTTGTTTTATTTGCATCTTTTCTCTTGGAGTTTATTTTTTTTTTGGTAGAAGTTTTTAATTTTATATTTTTCAAAAATTTGTTGAAGATAGCTGTATTGCTAGAGTTAAATTTAATAAGTTTAATTTATTAAGTACTGTAGTAATTGAGTAAAAAGATATTTTTAAAGAATAAAAAATTGATGGCATAAAGGAATATTGCAGTTAGTAGAAATTGAAACCTTGTGCTAACTTTTATAGACATATGGGTTTTGGGTACAATTATTTTGATTTAAGTTGCAATATATAGAGATATTTCAAGAGCCAGACTGGAAACTCCTTTGTACACCTGTCCAGATTCATCAGCTTTCCCACATTTGTTTCATCATTCTTCTTTCTCCCCTCTGCACCAAAATGTGTGTGTGTGTGTGTGTGTGTGTGTGTGTGTGTGTGTGTGTGTGTGTTTCTTAGCAGAAGGGGTAACACTGAAAACAGTGTTCTTAGGAACAAATAACGTCCTTACTGTGTGTATGATTCAAAGATAACCTTAATGATCAGAAATACTAGATTGTGAAAACTCAGAGTTAAAAATGAAACAGTTTCTGTTCTTCATTCTAAGAAAGCAATTCTCCGTGCTTATCTCTTTACCCTTTTTTTTTTTTTGGTGCTGAAGAATGAGCCCAGGGCAAGTGTTCTCATCGCTGACCTTCTGTCTAACCCTACCAATAAAATGTGCCTGTATGTATCCTGCAATCACCTGAAATGTGCATGGTGATATTAGTGTATTCTTCGTTTATTAATTTTATCATGGACCCACTTGGACTAATCCAAAAATATCATTGATGGTTTAATATAGCTAAAGAATTCCTTTAATAGTAGTTGTCCAAGATAGCAGCATACCCCTAATCTCCCTATCTAAGTAATGCATGTTTTCAATCTAAAAAGACCAAAGGGGGAGGAAGAGAGCAACATATTGTCCCTCTGTATCTGCTGGAGTTTTGTTTATAGATGGATGCTCAAATCTATAAAGTAAAGTAGTTTGATATAATGGCTGCATATAATAGATGTGTATTCTTTAAATCATCCCAGAGTACTTGAAATACCTAATACAATGTTGTTGGTGTTCAAATAGTTGACATATAATATTTTAGGGAATAATTACAGGGAAGAAGTTTGTACATATTTAATACAGATGCAGTTGTTTTTTTCAAATATTTTCTGTCTCTGGTTGGTCAAATCTGATGTTTGGGACCTTTGGATGCTGAAGCCATTGATATAGAACTTAAAGATAAAAGGACCAAGGGCTTTGTGTGTGTGTGTGTACTTATATATTTACATTTTCTTTTTTAGTTATAAATTACATAAGTTGTTTATTGGTTATAGATTTGAAGCTCAAGGTACGATGATTCTTAATTGTACTTTGTGACAGTTACTAGTTTTCTTTTTCTTTATTGCCTTTTTAAAATTTCATAATTATATTTTGACTATGTTATTTCTCCTCCTCCAATTCCCCCAGATCCTTCTTAACTCCCTACCCACCCAACTGCATGTTCTATCTCTCTTAACAACAAAAATCTAAGCAAAGAAAACTCCAAAAGATGAAAAATACCAAAACAAAACAACAGAAACAAAACTACACAAAAATACAGAGTACTCAAAGAGAATGTTATAGTGAAAGACAATGAAGCAAGAAGTCCTTCACCTGAACTAGATTTTGTATTTCCATTATTTTATTTCATAGGTGTCTGTAGTATTATATGTTATTAAATGTTATTCATATGTTAACTACTTAAACCACTAATACCCAGTGATTAGTTGCTAATCATGTATTTGTGTGGCAGTTTCATTCCTGCCTATAAACTCATTGGACATACACCACTTTTTGCACTTTATATTGATGACATCTAAAACAAAATATGGTCCGTGGGTAGTGACTAACAGTACAATTATTGACCATCCAATAATTTCAATTGGATGCCAAATTATAATGCTTCAGTGGGAAGGGAAAGGCATGGAAAATATTGGAACAGGATAATAATACATTCCTTTTTAATGAGATTATACCGGTTTTGGGGGTAGATGGTTGGCAATATAAAAGTAAAATTTGAGGAAAATAATTACAAGAGAATTAAAGACTAGGCCCTGAGTTATGACTCTTGGAGTAGTATACTGATAGTTGACATAATTGAGATAGTTTCTGTGGCTGCTTAAAAGCCATAGCCTGTGGTTTTTAGTAATAATCTTTGTGTTCCATGAGAGAGAGAGAGAGAAGAAAAGGAAGTTGATTCCTGGATTATGGGGCTTCACCATGAGGGAATGATGAGATCTGTTTCTGAAATAGAATATACTAGAAAGACTTGGTTTTGAAGAAGGAACTCAAGAAATCAGTTTTGGACCCATTAAACCTTTTTGTTTTTGAGTTTTGAAACCTGCAAAGAAGGATCTCAAATAGGCAACTGGATAAATGTATTAACATCTTGAACTTATGAGTGACATATATTTTTGTCACAGAGTAGGATAAAGCATAGCATAAAAAAAGAAACCTGTGACATCAGTAGGTACACAGAGGAGCATGAACTTACAAAGGACACTGAGCAAGTCTTTTTTTATTTTTAATTTTACAAAGTGTAGAAAAGCCAAAAATATGTAATCTCAAAGAAGATAAGGAGAGACTTTGAAAGAGTAAGCATTGGATAGCACAATAATTCTTATGAAGAGTACAGAGATTTGGGTGAAAAATTAGTTATTGAATTTGGCAATATAGCTGATGTGGGAAGTCCTTCTGTATATATGTTGCTTTTATTGGTTAATGAATAAAGAAACTGCCTTGGCCTGTTGATAGGGCAGAGTAGAGCTAGGCGGGGAAAACTGAATGCTGGGAGAAAGAAGGCAGTCAGTGAGAAGCCATGTAGCCCCACAGGATACAGACGTGGGAACTTTACCCAGTAAGCCACAGCCTTGTGGCGATACACAGATTAATGTAGATGGGTTAATTTAAGATATGAGTTAGCCAAACTCTAAAAACGCTAACCAAACTCTAAAAACGTTAGCCAAACACTAAAGCTATTGGCCAACCAGTATTTCAAATAATATGGTTTTTGTGTGATTATTTTGGAGCTGAGCAGCTGGGAACAAACAAGCAACCTCCTACAACATATAGTGATACCACTGATCACTTTTTCAAAGGTAACTTTCAGCTGTGGTGGAAGATAAGAATGCATAAATGTTCCAAAAGCTTGACTATGAAAATAAGAAATAACTGGGATGTTACCTGGGGTTTCTGGACCCAGGCCAAAATTCTGTGATCTTTCAAACCAAACCTTAGGCAATGGGAAGTAGTCTTGACTTAACTGTGGGTCAGTTTATGATTCACTTTATTTATTTATTCATTCAGCTAGTTGTTGACAGAGGTTTCTGTCCCACCCGGTCCTTTTATCAATGAGGTATTCTCATCTTGCTTCCTCTGTGTCTGGGTAATGACTGCAGATTGAGCCTTTCCTCTTCACAGAATTCTCCTCTTCTAGTCACCGCCCTACACTTCCTGCCTGGTCTCTCTGCCTATATTTTTTGCCTGGCTACTGACCAATCAGCATTTTATTAAACCAATACAAGTGACAAATTTGTATAGGGTACAAGACCATTGTCCCACAGCAGTTAGTTATTTAGTTATTTAGCTAGTTTTTACTTTGTAGTATTATGAAAAAGAAACACATTCAATAGAAACTGTATTTGAATTTTGCTCTTTTTCTTGGCTACACTATGCCATGATGCCAGGCACGGTGCCACGTCCAGCCAGCCAAACTCATACACCACAGCATACTCTATTGCTATGCTGGATTGTTTTACTGGTGAGACATTTTAAATAAACTTTTAATTTAAGATATGATGATGGGTTTGTTGAAAATTAACCCACTAGATGATCAAGAGTATCTGTACTCTTGTGTCCCACTCTGCCATTTCTGCAAAAACTTCACTGTGCTTTTTAGAAAATGTTACGTAAGCAGGAGTTTAAAGTCATCTCTTTGAATATGTAAAATACACATGCTAATAAACTTAGATTTTTATATATCTTGTATGTGTGTGAAATACATGTGATACTCTGTCATTTCATCTGTTGAGGTCTGGGTCTCTTGGTGGTGAGCTTGATGTGACACAGTGTTTCAGTTCATGCTGTGAGGGTGATATACAGGAGTCATGGCACTTCACTGGTGACCAAGGACAACTGTCTCTCAGGGTTCCATCTCAGCATTCGATTCCCCTTCCTGTAGTAAAAAAACAAACCTCATGAAGAGGATACACTGTGATGGTTTGTAATCGTTGAAGTTCAGAAAGGGAATGCAAGTTTAGAGATTTAAAAAAAAAAAACTACCTTTCATGTAGCAAAAGGAGGAATTTACTTGGTTCATAGGCATTAAATATGGTAAGTTAATGATGGTTAAGAGAAGAGAAGACTGTTTGGGGTAGCTATATTCATGAGCAAAATTTGGGAGGAAAATGAACTGGATTGAAAAGAGGTCCATTGTGTGTAATATCAGAAAATTATTAGTTAAACATAGAAGGTTAGAGCAAAAGCAGTGATGTAATTTTTGATTGTGATGGCATAGATTAAGGAGGTCAGGGTTGGAGAAATTTTTGTGTGAAGTGGTAGCAACCAAATCTGATACAAATGGCAGGTCTAGGGAAGGTACTTCAGCCTTTCCAGACAACCTACAGAAGACTCCATCCTTTCTTTCAGTCTCATGTATTGTGGCTATGATTGTATTATCTCTACTTCAGTTCCTATCGTCTAACGAAATATAATTCATCTGTGCCTCTATAATCCTGTATCAAATTTAGGAAGATTACATTTGTACTAGACAGTGTAGCTGCTATAAAACTGAACAGAAGTGTGAATAGTGTCTTTAAATAGTGAAGGTAATAGGTGTGCACATAAATAATTTATGAGAAAGTTTGGCGGCGATGTGGAGAACAGGAAAAATGTGGATTCAGTATAAATTCAGCCTCATTTTAGTTAATACTCCATACTTCATTTCTTTTACAAATGGAGTTCTAGCTTTGGATCAAATAAAACAAACTCTACTACTTTATAAATTTACCCTCCTTCTCTAAACCTCAAATTTATTGCTCATGTAATCATGTAATAAAGGTAGTGTATTATTCCATAAATTGCTAGGAGAATTTTTGTAAAATATTTTTAATTTGGATCAACAGTAATGCATTTTCATTGCGAACATTTTATACAAAATGAAAAGGATTAGGATGAATATAGAAGGCACTCATCAATAGTGTCTGCATTTTAGTTTGTGCCTTTTTCTATAACACAGATGAACCCTCTTGTACATGTGAACTCATACAACTTTTTTATTTTACAAATGTAGATATCCTATCATTTTGAAATAGTTTAAATTATTATGCCACATGAACAGTTTTGTGAAAATACACAATTACATCATCATTTTAATGGTTGTATAAGACTCTGTTTTATTGATATTAATATCTTACTTCCCAGAATTAGACATTTGGTTTGTTTTCATCTTGGAAAATTAAATACAACAAGGTTATTGTCTTATGACTATATCACTGAACTAAACTTAGAAAAGTAGAACTTTGTAAGGTCAAAGGTTTTAAGGATGATTAAGAATTTTTTAAAATATGAAAAATATAAGTAGAAATGTTTCATTCTCTATATAAATAAATTATAAACTTAAATAAAAAGAATTTTGTTGTATTTTTCCGGTTACCCTTTAGGAAATGTTATTTCTGCTCTAGCAGCAGTGTGTGAGAGACTTGAGTCCTTGAACCTTTGCATGCAGCAGAACCATCTTTTTTTCTTTATTATGTGCAAAATGACATTCAGTTTGAATTTTCAGACATTTTCTGTGCACTATATTATTTCTTTATATATCTATGTTAGTTGTCTTGTGAATTTTTTTTCTTGTGAATATGGGTAGAAATACAAATCGTGAATGACCAGGCTCAGCACATGCAATATGCGAGAGTATTATTAGTGGTTGTTCTCTTTACTTAAACCCATGATCTGTTTGAAACCGTCTCCCCAATCTAAGTGCCAAATACAGAGTAGAAGAATACAGCAAAATTTTACTTCATTATCAACAATATTTTTTTCCCAAATTGACAGCAATAAAATTTACCTTCATTACAATTCAGGCAGCCTGAATTCAAATCTTCCTTTTTCTGTCTGAAATGTATCCTGTATGACCTGTTTCATCTCTCTAAGCTTCATTTATCTCATATATAAAAAAATTAACTATATTTTTATATGTAAAATTTCAAATAACTATGTTCTTGCCAAATATGTTTTGTTTGCTCAGAAGCTCGGTCTCTAAGCAAATCATTTCACTCAGAAAAGTAGTATGCAAAGACTTAGAACAAAATAAAATAAAAACCAGCAGTTAGGGCCAGCGACATGGCTTTATGAGTAAAGTGCTTGCTGGCTATGCAGGCTTGAAGACTGTAGTTTGGATCCTTACCTTGCAGGTGGGCAGAGCTGTCACCAGCTCTCTGAGGGTGGAGAAATCCTCCAGGCAGGTTGGTAAGACAGACTAGCCATATGGGTGGGTTGACTCAATAATGAAGGCAGAGAGCATTCAAGAAAGACACACAACATCACTCTCAACCTTCATGTGCACATTCATCATCCACACACAGGTGGGTGTCCACACATATGTGAACACACATACAAGTGTGTAATCACACTGTACTCACAAACACATGTAAAAATGTTAATTAATTCAATTTGAGCTAGAATGTTGAATTCTACGCTTGAGTTAAAATCTCACCTGAAGTTTACCAATCTGCTTAAATTTGGGAACAATATGTGGAATAAAATAGCATAAAGAATTTAATAACTGAATAACTGACTGATGGTGACCCTTGAATTGTTGAGATTTTTTAAATATACAAGTATTGCATGTTGTATCAGTTCTGTCAGTTTTTACTCTATCTCAAGACTGTTGACACAAATCATACAATCTGGCAGGTAGTGCTTTTATGATATTGTTGGGACATAATTCTCTATAGTGTGCTTTTCTGAAATAGAAATTAGATTTAAATGATAGTTATATAAATATAACAAATGAACATACATTGTTTATGGTTAAGTAATATGGATACCAATTTATTTCTTTCTGAAATTGCTTATATCTGATCCTCAAAATAAATTAAAATTACATAAAATTTGTAAATTTATTGTGAAAATTAAGATCAATTTTTTAAACATCAGTTTTATTATTAATAAGAATTTGAACCATCAAATGTTCAACAATAAGAAATAAACTAGCATGTTGCAAATCTGCAAGCAGAATAGCATGTAAACATTTAAAATGTTATAGGTAGGTATAGTTTTTGATAGCTAAACTGTTTGCAGTATATAATTAACTAATAACATTTAATCTACGTAATTATGTCTGGTGATCTCATTTGTAAGGAAAATAATTGTATTTACGCATTGTGTAAAAATGTCTAGAAAAGCTATAACATACTGAAGCTATTATCACTGCTGGTGATACTCAGGTGCCTTTTATTTTATCCTTAATTAGAAGCAGATGTGATTTGAATTTCTCTGCAATAAGCATTTCTTGTTTGTAAGGTCACTCCTAGCCCATATGGCACCGCTGAGCATTTTAGGATAGTCTTCTGTTTGCAGCCCCACAGCAGAATGTACTTACTGGTAAGAATAAAAGCTTTTAACTTCATGATTTCTAGGTTTTTCCCCCCCACAATGAACAATACATAGAACCATACATCATGAGCCTGGAAACTTACATAATAAAATTATTTTGAATTAAAGAGTTGAGTTATTACCTTTATATTACCTTCAATGTACCATTTCTGGGCAAATCACTTTCTATACTTCACCGTTTGTCCTGCTACACCTTGGTGCTCACGTGCCTCTTAACTCCTTTTTGTTTACTTGGTCTGCCCAAATAAAATTAGTCCTTCAGGGTCCAGCCACCATAAC
Organism: Ondatra zibethicus; assembly: GCA_004026605.1. Taxonomy (NCBI): domain Eukaryota; kingdom Metazoa; phylum Chordata; class Mammalia; order Rodentia; family Cricetidae; genus Ondatra; species Ondatra zibethicus. The sequence continues at coordinate 44,505 of PVIU01004692.1, forward strand.
CCTTTTTTTGCAACCTTTCCTAGACACTCTTATGTGTGTGACGAGTTCTCTTTTGAACTAGGTCAAGGACATTGTGTGAGCAAGTGATGTGGTGGCGAATGGATTGCCATCTCACCTGCTAATTCCAGGTGACTGGCTATGACCCTCTTTTTGAGAAAGATATTGAGTTGTAGCATATTTTTCCTCAGGGGAAGGAGGGCTGATTTTGATGAGGAATGTTCATCTGTCTATAGAGATCAGGGCTCATGTACCATATATTTTCTGGCCTGGATTGAACATTGAAGGCCTTTATTATCTTTGGTTTTGCAGTGTGCATTTTTAAGTATCTAAGATGTTGATACCATGTCTCAATATTCCTGCTGTTTTTTGTTATGATTATTATAATTCAATAAGCAAACCTTCTGTGCTGCGCTGCCTCCCCCACCTCTTACCCACCCTCCCACCCCGCAATCCAGGGTGCTTTGGGTTCCAAGTCTCTTGGGTTTGAAGAACTTTC